>BFEA01000474.1:1055471-1068388 GCA_003427395.1 Chara braunii
TTTTTTTTTTTTTTTTTTTTTTTTTTTTTTTTTTTGTTAATTATTTTGGCCCAGTCGGGCAAGTGACCCCGGGTCACTCTCATAGCCTAGGCGAAAACGAAATATTATAAAAAAAACGAGAAACAAGATTAGAAAAAGAACGTACGGCAGCTCGTTTACGAAGACTCCATGAAAACAAAGAAGTTCGAGCAAAACGCCTAGCATATCAAACGGTTTGTGGTAAACAAGCAAAATTAAAAAAAAATAATAATAATAATTCAATCTTGGAAAATATAACATCATTTGAATCATTTAGTAAAAAAACTATCATTGATAATATCAAAAATCAACATTCTAACACAAAAAATATTCTATTACAAAATGAATCAAATACACCATGTATTTCAAATATATGTGATACAAATAAAACTTTAAATAAACCAATTAAACATATACGATTAAAAACTCTTAAACGAAGACAATCAAATATATCACCATCAAATTTTCTTATAAACATACCAAAAAATCTTGAAAATCTAAATAAACCAATCAAATACATACGCCTCAAAACACTTGCCCGTTCAAATAACAAGTTTAAAAAAAATATAATTACACCAGCGTTTATTTCACCAATTTTTGAATTAAAAAAAGATGATTTCGCAAAAAACATATCACAACAACTAAATCCTACACAATTAGTAGAAACAATATGTTGCGTTTGTGATGAATTGGTATTGCAAATTCATATTCATAAATATTCGCTATACGATTCAACTATTATAAATTGTATGCATAAGTATTTATATAATCATGAACCTTGTTTACATCCCGATCTTATCAAATATTATGATTGTAGTGATCTACGTCCCTTACTAAAAAATATTATGTTATCTAAAAAATGTATTAATATTGAATCCAATAAATATATAATATTAAATATTTGCAAAGAATGTAACAATACTTTGTTTAATCCACATCGACAAATACATCTACAAAAATTTGCAATTGCTAATCATTTTTTCATTGGTAGATTACAGTTATCTTTACAACAAGCCACTTGGTCTGAATTATTAATGACGAGCTTAACAAATATACTTGCACAGACAAGAATTATGCGCGGAGGAATACATCGTTCAATACGTTCACATTTGATCGTATTCGATGCAATTCCAGATTCGATTGCAACCGTGTTGCCTAAATCGATAACAAAAGACATGCATTATCGAATAATTTTAGTCGGTCCTTTCACTGATACACAACTTACACGAATAAAAAAACTTCATTGTATACGACATTCAATAGTTCAAAACTCACTCATGTTTTGTATTAATAACAATGATTTCTACTTCAATACAAAATTCGACAAAATACAACTAGACTCTATTCCAATCAATGATCTTATGTATGTTCAAAAAAATATAATTGAAGATCTTTCATTCGACACTGCTCATGCTGATGAATTGGATAATGAACAAAATGAATTAAATACACCTCCAGAAACTTGCAACGAATTACAGAACAATTCAAGACTTTTGCAATATTTTTATAAATAATCATGAAATAAATACAGAACAATTCAAAGAATTATCAATGGCTGATAACATTGCATCAGCACATCTCTTTGATCGATTAATACTTATCTTCTTACATGATCTTCTCGGATTCGATCCTATTACACGTAAAAGCAAACCCAAAGGAGGTTTAGTTTGGGCAATGTCAAACCATATTTTGGAATGGTGGAAACACAAGGACGAGGAACTTTACATTTACATGCACTTATTTGGCTTGAAGATACACCATTAACGGCTCTTGAATTTGACAAATTACAAATTTGTAATAATCAATTTAATGAATCAGTAATACAATATGTCAATAGCATTGTAACAACACGTGAAACTAAAGACATTTCATTACTCTCTTGTACAGAATGTCATGCTTTGCCACATTGTTGTATACCATATCCAATTTCTTCCTCAGCGCGTTGTTGATCATCTTCAAAAAATAAAATAAAATCATAATATGAACCTGCAAGTTCAAAATGTAAACATTGTAATACACTTTTTAGTTCACAACACATACCTCGACAATAAATTGTAGAATCTAACTCATCACTAGGCTATAACAAATTATCTGATTCCAATCTTTCAAGAGCTAATTACATTCATATGACTGGTGATATATTTCACACGCATGCTATAAGTCTAACTCTTTTAGCAATTCCTCCACGTTATCCTTTTTTTACTCCATCATTGCTTGCACTTCTTTATTTGGTCCAAACACACAATTTGACACATACTAATTCATGTTTTAAGAAAACCGCATGAATAAAAATGAACAAATATATCGATATTTTTTTCCATGTGAACATTGTGAAAAAACAACGTTACATGAAACAGGAATTGAATTAGCACGTCCACCTGGAGATGAATACATCAATTTTTATAATAATATAATCTTATCAAGTTACAAATGTAATTATGATATTCAACCTCTATTTGGTGGTGTTCAAGCAGCAGAACGAATATTTTATTGTTGTAACTATACAACAAAAAATCAACATAAAGTTGATTGCGAAATCGCTCTCCGCTGCTGCTTTCGACGCAAGACTACGCAAATGACAAATATTTGAAGAAGAAACACCTCTTTCAACTAAAACAAAAACTCGTCGCCGATTATCATCTCAACTCTTCAGTATGACTAATAAACAAGAAATTGCAGGTCCACTTTGTGCATTGTATTTATTGAGACAATCTTGTGTTTATCAAAGTCATACATATAAAACGATTCCTTTCTACAATATATTAAAACAAATACTTAACGACAAAGAAACAATATGTTCTTTAAAAAAAAAAAAAAAAACATACATTGTTTCTCATCCCTTAGACGATTACATTTATCCTCCAAACTCGCTTACAGATATATCTTTGTATAAATTTGTCATGCAATTTTATGGATACAATAAACCTTCTTTATCAGAAACTAAAGAAAATTTATTACCCAATCATCCGTTATATAAACAAAAATGTTTAAATAAATACAAACATCCATGCATACCAGTTATTCCTTATTCTATGCGTACTCCTTATTTAGAAACTTGTAGAAATGAAGAAAACAAAATACGACATGCTCAAATTTCTCTTTTGTTATTCAAACCATTTCGCAAATTATCTGATTTAATACAAAATGATCAAAATTGGCATGACGAATTCACCTCTTTTTATGAAAAAATGTATGTATTTGTTCTTAATATATATTTACAGATGCAAGATTATCACATTGCACGCAACCGTGCAAACGAAATTCAAACAAATCGTCCAATTCAATATGCAGAATACGAAAATAACGACAAAGATTCCGATTCTTCTTTGAACAGTGAACAGATAATGATTTTCTCTTTTTTTATACATTAGATGATAATATCTCAGATAATACATCATATGAAGACAATAAAAATATGAAAGATTATATTCCAATGATCGATCTTCAATTTATAAAAACGCAAAATATTTCAAATCAAATTTCAAAATTAATGACACCATCTATCAATCAGATTTTAAAAACATATAATACATTACATAGTTTATATTCATTTCCAACACAAACTTATACAGAACAAAAAAATTTAGATATTGATATGGCTTTGACATGGGCAAAAACAAAACCATCTAATATATCTGAAATACCTAATTTAATTTCAAATTGGAATACTATCTCTTTACCAACTCGTGTACAATTAATTACAGATGCACTTCAACCACAAAAATTTGTACAAACACCTAACTTTAAACCATCAAGTTCCTCTATATCTAATTTCCCTACGATTTTTGAAGTTTCTTAACATTTCTCGTTAAATGAAAAACAACATTTAACTTTTGTTTTACTTGCTTAAGCATTATTAAATACTTGGTTACTACAAATATCAAATGAGAATACAAATAACACTTCTTATGTTTCTTACAGCTGAAGGAGACACTGACAAATCTCATATTATTTCTGTTATTCAAACATCTGTTAATAAATGGCAACATCATTAAAGCGTCGCAAAAACTGCAATGACAGGAAAAGCAGCAGTAGGAATGTCAGGTATAACATTTGATAGTTAGTTAGGAATGCATTATTTTAAAGAAGATCGTTATTTCGATCGACGAAAAGCACAATTAAAAGACATACCATAATTCACATCTGAATTAGCAATACTTATTATTGACGAATTTAGCATGATAAGCAAAAACGATTTTATTCGTTTAGACATGGCATTACGTGATATACGAAAACTAGATATTCCTTTTGGTGGAATTCGCATACTCACATCTGATGATATTTTTTAAATGCCACCAGTAAAAGGCATACAAATTTTCTATGAACCATGTCTAAATTTTGCACATACATCTTCCGATCACGAAGCATTTAAATTATGGAGATTATTTTTTGTTGTTATAATATTAACAGATTATATACGATTTCAAACGGATCCTTAATGGGGAATGCATTGCAAAATGCTAAATTCGAAATTTGGACTTACGAATTTATCAACATAGTTAATAGTAGATTAATTAGCGAAGCAAAACAAAATTCATTAATACAATCAATAAATCTACCAGAAAATTTACATCCTATATTTGTTGCACCTGACAACAATAATTGTATCAACCTTATACATACTTATACACGCACATTATGCGAACAACTTCAAAATAATCATTATCCAATTCGTATTATCGCTGATTTCAAAAATGCCTTACAAAAACTAAATAAACATGATATTTCGTATATAATGTCATTGCCAGATAATAAATTAGGGAAATTTTCACCCTTTCTCGACCTTCTACCAGGTATGCCAATTATTTTAACACAAAACATTAATCCTCTTCGAGAAATTGCAAATGGAACATTCAAGATTCTCCATTCATTACAATTCTCATCCGACAAAACATTTTTTACCTTCAATGATAAAAACGTCGATATACATGTATTAATTCCAAGTTGTCCACCTTATTTAGCTTGTATTCATATTCCAAATCAATCTTCATTTGAACAACTTTCACTTTCTATTTCTAATAATCTATCAAAAAATATATATCATGTTTTCAGACAACGATCTCATAAATTGTTTACAATCGAACTTCCTACTTCACACTATATGCTTCAAAGAACATGCACTCTACGTCCTTTGCAATTCCTCTTTATTTCTGCAATAGCTTCTACAATTTATAAAATCCAAGGTGAAACATCGTCTTGTTTGTTCGTCGCTGAATGGATAGCATATTCTGAAGAAAAAAAACTTAAACGTAATATCATAGTTTCTCGTGTTATAAACAGATCTGCTTTATTTACTATAAAACGATTAACTAAAGAAATTTTTTCATATTTCAAACCTCCTATTGCTATCCTCAAAGAACACACACGACTCGAAATTTTAGCCGAAAAACTCATTTCTCAACATAATTTTAAATCAAATAATTCATGAACCCCTACTCGAAGCAACCTTTTTAATATTCATTCTCATACACTTCACAAATCATCAAACAAACATATTTCACTAAATCATCTTCAACCTAAAATACATATACTACCATCAACACCATTAAATAATTTTTCTTTTTTAAATATTAATCCACTACCTTCAATTTATTCTCATATTCCTATTACATTATGGAATCCGTCTTCAATTAATACTCAACTATCTTCACAATGTAGATATCATACAATACATCATACATCTTGGCTTTCGGATACACCTATCAATGATTACATGGACCTAATAATGAAAACATTTCCTTCTGTATTCACAACACGTACTTTTATATATTCTGCAGGTACAGCACATCATAATCATACTTTCACAAATCGTCACGTTAATTCACGTTACCGATTACAAACATTAGAAACATACGATCATTTTTTTATTCCTCTACATTTACATGGTAATCATTGGGCACTTGGCTATATTGACATTAAAAATCGTATACTTTATTTTTATGACAGTTTATATTTTTCAAATACTTCTTTTTTCGAAAATATACGTAATTGGTTTCAACATCGAACAGATATCGTTTCTACAATGACTACCGCACCTCAAATTAATATTCACGGTCCACAACTAACATATTCTAATGACTGTGGAATTTTTATATTGACAATGACACGTAATTTACTTTTAACACCACCCTTTTCTCATATTACAACTTTTAATCAACTAGATATACCATTTTATCGATCATTTATACACGACGAACTCTCTACAAACATACTCAAATCAATAATTCCACACCTACATAATATCTTCCCCATTCCTCCTCCATACAACTTTCAATAAATGCCTTTTATAACTTCATATTTACATTTCACAAACTACTTTTAAATCAATTTCGATTCATCATTCTAAAACCGAATATTCCACTTATAAAATTTAAACCAAAAACAAAACATTCTTCAAACTACTATTCAAAACAAAAAACCTATTACACTTCCAATAAAATACTTTATCAAAAAGAAAACATCCAAATTTTCTAATTCATACATTGGAATGTTTGTTTCTTGTGTTTTTCAAACAAACAGAAACAATTTGACTTGAAAAACATTGTCAATCAAATAGATGCTTCATCAAGTGTCAGACATGCACATATTCGATTTCATCGATCAACAGATGCACATATATTTGATCCCGTCCTTCGGAACTACTACCCACCTTCTGTTCTTCGTCCACCAAATACATTAATTCCAATTGAACATATATTAGAAGGATTTCGAATTGCATATAGTCAAGAACATTATTGTAATATTCCCAATCCTATAATCGCACCAGCCCTTGACGACTTTTTCGTTATCTATCATTTTCGTCCAACTTTGACACCATTATCTTTTTTTGTTTGTCATTATAACCCCGTTGAAGTTACAAGAGCACAATACACATATCACTCATTTTATCAAGCCCCACTAAATACTAGACAACTCTTTCACTTTTTGCGCCATACTGCACTAATCACTTTTCAATCTGACCAAAGAACGTTTTTCATCATTGACATCAGCATTGCTATGCGAATAATCTCACATTTATTCTTTTCATTTTTTCTTCTTTCATTAATTACATATAACAACACTCCTTTACATTCTCTATCCTTTAATGCAACATAAGAATTTGACAAAAAATTATCAAATTACATAAGATGATAAGAGCAAATTTAACTAATTTTAAAATATATTTTTATGCCTTCATGCTCACACTTTGTACATTTGTCACTCCAGTATCGAGAGAACTAGCTCGTTACAGAGCAACTTTACTTCGACTTTACATCATCAAGCACACATATGATTCTTATACATTAACAAAACTTGTTAATCTTCCTGAACACTTACTATTTGTTTTTTTCCAAAATACACATGAAAATCCTGCCTTTCTTGCACAATGGTTTCTGTGGGGCCCTGGCCCGTCGTTCTATTACATACTCAATCATATTGTACGACATCCAACTGCATATTCTTATTTTTCTTCTCAACCTATTCGACAATTCACACCTTTCACAACATATCGACGTGTTTTCCGAGTTGATCATAATAGTAATGATTTAGCATTATTTTTTTTTCAAATGACTCGAAATTGAATAAATCATATATATAATTATAACAATCAAATGAACAATTTTTTTTTACATTTTAATTTACATACTATTCATTTTTTTCAAATACTTCTTGTTTACTTCTCTTCTTCTTTTTGCTTTTTATTTTCTCATCATTTCAATTGTTTTCTTTTTTTTCTTTCTAAAGCAAATCATTTATATTATCCCCTACCTAAATTTTTGTACATAAATAATAACTCATTTTTTTTTATTTGTATTCAGATAATGACTTCTGACACACCAGATACAACTGCAAATACTATTAATTCAAATACTACACAACTGAAACGCAAACGGTCTTCCATGGACGAAATAATACAAATATCAAAGAAGCTGCGTGAAAATCAAATCAACCATTGACGCATCATTCATAACAAGATGTGTGAACTACAAGCATTTATCGAAGGACCAACACCTTCCGGACCGTTTCTGGTAACGGAGAGAGGATATATCGTACAATTCAGATGACGTTGGACAAGAGACATACGCGTAGTGGACATGCTTCTCGCTGACACAGATCAGGAAGCAGAAATCGACAACGTACATTGGACACTTACAAATGTCAACGGGACAACATACAACGATATATTATCATTGTTGCGGAAAGGAACTGTTTACGACTACAATGAAAATTTTGCTATGCCGGCGATCAGAACTCTGTTACCATTCAATCGTACTACGGCTCACAGAATTCATATATGGAAATGAGCAACAATATTCATGTTTCAATGCCAACACGAGAGCAATGGAGCCTCCTCCGTCACACAGAATTGCGCCCGATAATGTGCAATCGACACTGAATGATCTTCTGCAAACACATCGTCAGCAACTACTTCGAATCCCCAACAAAATCAAGATACAGCAACGTAAACTACAAGGTAACAAATATCAAAATCAAATAAAACCTCATTTATTTTTATTTTCAAAATCTTATATCATTATTCTTCTTCATAATAATAATTATTTTCAATCATCATTTTTTTATATCGTTTACTACCATTATAAACACTTACTTTCAATTACTATATACATAATATATCAATCATTCATTACATTTTTCTTTTGCTATATTAATTCTTTAATTCCATAACAACAATAAATAAAATTAAACTATTGATAAAAAAATAATATTTGTAAATCTTATTTCTCTTTAATAATAATTAGTACTAGCTAATACTTGAATGGAATTATTTTTTTATTTTTCTATTTAATAATATTATAAATTATATAATTTTTCTCCTAATTTAAGTATATTTGAAAATAACGTCGATATAAAATATTTTTTTCAACTTTGCATGATTGCAATTCATATCCAAAAAACATTGAACCGAACTTCCAACATATAATAAAATAATAAACCCTTGTACTCCCAAAAATTCATCTTATATAATCATTTTTCTCCATAATGATACTTACATGCGATTTTTGTTTCTCCATGTTGTTTATTTTTTCTACAGTTGATTGTTTCTATTCAACACTTATATATTATGGCAATCACTCATTATTTTTTTAATAATCTTCGTACATATATAATCTTCATCATACAATAAAAATCAATGAACAAGGCATTGTATTATCTTATTTTGCTTATCACTCTACAACTTTTATTTTTTTATATATCTTCCTAGCAGATATCATACCATCTTCGTATCGCAATTATCAACGACATCATTTGTATTCTTGATGCTTCTCATCCCGGAACCTAAATTTTATTAACTAATATTACTCATCACATATTCATTTTTACATCCTTTATAGCTTTCAATGCATCATTCGCTTTTACATATATTTTAAATTAAATTATAACACTATAATACATAGCATCATTTCCTCGTTTTTCTGTAAACTTATTATATACAATGTCATAATTTTTTTCCTATATTATAACTATACAATAACTCAACTTTTTTTGTTATATTTCATGACAGATCAAAATACAACTTCAAAAAGACCATCAAGACCAAGCGACTACATGAAATCCGGAACACAATATGGAAGATGCATACATCACACGAGAACAATCGACCTCGAGCGATACCTTCAATTTCTTCTTATGTATCAACCATTGTCAATTGTAGAAACTGAAGTTTTAGTATATCATTACAGATGGCATAGAGGACAACAAAACATGGCTACATTGTATTTGGCTGATACAGATGAACAAGAGGCTATCAAGGATCCATACAACACTTAGTTCAAAATATATAAACACATACAAAGATATAATTTCATTGCTATGCCTAGCTACAGTCTATGATTACGATGATAACTATGACATTCCACTAACAGGAACAACTATGACATTCCATTACACTTCTAATCACCATAAATTATTAGAACCTCCCGGACTAACATTCGATGCTGATTTCCAACACATGATACCACAACCTCTTCCAATCCATACATTACCACTTAGACCAAATACGCCTCTTATTTCTAATCATAAAAACAAATAAAAAATCAATCGCCCATATGAATTATTTAATCAATAATATAGAATTCATAACATTGCTTTTAAAAATAACTCCTAAATTGTAAAATTTTTCCCTTTTTTAGTTTCAAAAATACATTACTTGCTCCTAACAAAATCTCTTCCTGTACATTAATTCTATATTAATTTATAAAACAAAATACTTTCTTCTAAAAACACTAAACATACTCCTCCCTTACAAAAATAGTAAATCGTAATTTGTATAAGATTTCAACACATTTCAAAAAAAAATTGATTGAAACTGTATTCGTTTTTTAACATTTTAAATACACTTCAAAAAAACATTGATCATAATATGCCCCTTAATGTTCAGTTGTTTTTTTACTTTTCTCTTATTTTTCTTTTTTTTTATATGTTTAGATCAAACATAAACAAATTTGCATTTCTTCAAGTTCATTAAGAGTCTCAATTAAATACTTCTAATGATACTTTGCCCGTTACATTTCGACTTCCATTAATTTTTTGATATTCCATTCTTTTTCCCCAAACTTAAAATACAACTCTATTTCATTAGCAGTAGTAAGCTCCTAATTAACGACTCTATTTTACTAGCAACATTGGGCTATTTGAACATCTGAATGTAAATACTTTTTCAAAAATATGCAAAAACGATATTGAATTTCCTATACAACCTCAAACAAATTGTATTGAATCTAGTTGTTTCCTAACAATTTTTTTTTTTTTTTTTTTTCACATTTCGAAAGCCTCTATGACGAGGCCCTGAGTTAGAGTTTGCATCAAGGTACTGCTGTTTAGGGTTACCAGTCACAACCTCGTATAATCGTCCGTACAGCCCCCGAAGCTACAATCTCATATGCCCTGGCTGCGCCCCCTCGCCTCGCGCGGTTCCAGTTTTAGTAGTATTATTAGTTAGAGGGAGAGTAATCTTAGGGAAGGAATTAGATGGAAGCTGGATAAGTAAAAAGAGTGGAGTTGTTGTCCTTTTTGTTTGTTTGCATGGTGGTATGAAGGATTTTGAGGAGTGTTTTATTGAAGACGAGTTGGTGGGCAAAAACCCACAGATCAGAAGTTGGACACTTGCCGAATGGTTGCAGTTTGAGTCGATCCGGATTGTTTATGAGGATTTCCGGCCTCAAGGTTGGTCTATAATGAAATTCCTTGCTTTTTCCAAAAAAATAAAATAAAATAAATTTGGCGGGTCGATCCAGCGGCCTAGCTCAGTTGGTAAGGCACGCAAGTGGCATTCAGGAGGTCTTGGGTTCAATCCCAATTGGCCTCATGTACCTTCCTGGGCAAGCTTGGCGCCCGCCACCCAGAGATATGTTGTTGGTCCCCCCAAGTGGCATTAAAAAAACAGTCTCTGACGATGTTCATAGGGGGAGCGGTACTCAGGGAGGCACAACGATTGGCCACTCAGAAGATGCTCGGTCCCTCTGCTACGGGCTGTCCCCTGGCCGGTGTCCCCCGGTAGGGGGTTCCCTGAAGGCTTTCAGGCCACCCTAAGGCTATCAGGCCACCCTGGGCTGAAAAGGCCACGGTGTCAGATTAGACACAAGATTGAATTTACCTAGGCTGGTTAGTCCGACGATAATACCTCAAGGCCATCGCCCTTACAAAAAAAAAAAAAAAAAAAAAATTGGCGGGTCGACAACAAAAGTGCAGGGAGGCTGTCGATCGCCGGTCAGCCACCGTCCTGGCTGCGCCCCCACGCCCAGCGTGGTATCGGTTCTTGGGGTGTCAGACACATGAAACAAAAAAACGAAACGCATCTGCCCATGAAAGGTGGAAAAGTACAGTAAACCGACGAACCTGGCCATTTTTGTAGGAAGATGCACTCGTCTCGTTTTTCGTTTTGTGTGCCGTGCCGCGACGCCCTTGGTTGCCTTCTGCGAAAGGACAAAAAGGGAAAAAAAATGAGACGAGTGCATCTGCGAAAGGACAAAAAGGGAAAAAAAAAAAGTGAAAAAGAAAAGACCAGACCAGACGTCCGCCCTTCCTCCCAAAGAGGAAACAGTGGAGGCGGAGGTCGCCCGCTCACCGACTGGTCTTAGACTTGTGGGCGACCGGTCTTAGACTTGAGGGCGACCTTAGACTTGTGGGCGACCGGACCCTTCGAAGTGAATTTCTAAAGGCCGTATTCTGCCCAAAAAGACCCTACCAAAGCTTCATTCGGACCGACGACAACGACAAAAAGACTATGGCAATAGACGCAGCCTTTTGGCTGCGAATTCGCGCAGTGCTGAAACCGGGCCGGTCGTCCCCAAAATTGCCCCTCCAAGCACACTGCGCTGGGGTCGCACGTGGCCCGTACGGGGGACCCGCATGGCCGTGCGGCTGTGCAAGGATCCTTGCTTGCGTGCCGGGGGCACCCGTGCGCAGGGAAATGAAGCCTGGCTCCTTATGGACCTGGCTAAATAATAAGGCAGGTGGAGGCAATCGGCAAGGGGGTCTGAGTGACGCGTGGCGCTTCAGATTTGAGAGGAGGGCAATTTTTTCGCCAGCACTTGTCCTTTTCGGAGGGTCTCTAGGAAAGTTGTCGGGCCCCAGCGAAAATGGAACTGTTAGCGGAGGGAAGTGGTTGGTCACTGGCACGCATTCGATCAGGACTACGAGCAGGGGACCGAGCGGGAACACGGCGGGAACACGGGGACGAGTTCTATGCAGGATGGCGATGGCGGGGATTGTCAACGGATGATTCGTCTCTCATCTTCGTGCTGTCTTGACTGAAGTGGATCACCAGGCGTCCTCTGCGTGAGTCTGTTCTCCTTGCTGGTTGGCCGGTGTCGAAGATGTCAACCAAGTCACTCACACACACACAGACAGACACACACACACACACACACACACACACACACACACACACACACACA
>BFEA01000474.1:1075430-1092835 GCA_003427395.1 Chara braunii
GTCCAGTTGCGTGGAAGCTGTTGACTTCCTGCTAGTATTCATGAGCAGTTCTCTGAAATATCTCTGGCTAAATAGTCAACATTCCCCGCCCTGAATGCTTTTTTTTCGGAATCTCACCATCTGCGCCCCCGTATATGCCTGGAAATTGCATATACGGAGGGGGGGGCATGGAAAGTACATATAGGGGGGGGTGCATGGAAATTGCATATACGGGAGTGTGCCTGGAAATTGCATATACAGAGGTGTGCCTGGAAATGGAATTTCCAGGCACACCCCCGTAGACTGTCCCACTCGAAAGAGAATGAATGGTGCATTTCCAGGCACACCCCCGTAGACTGTCCCACTTGGAAGAGTCTCAGAATGAATGGCGGTGTGTCCACCGTGCCCGAAGGGATTTGTTTGTTCATGATGTTTTTTTCACAGCGGTGCTAGGCTACCAGCCGGGCGCCCAGGTCACCTGGTTTTTTTTTTTTTTTTTTTTTTTTTTTTTTTTTTTTTAAACAGAACCTCAGGGTTCTGGCTCCTACCATTCTGGGGGGCGACAGTCCGGTTCCTATTCCCCCGGCAAGTCAATATGGAATACATAAAAGACTCACGCACGCTCCTCCCCATTATGGGCGTCGTTCAACACTCCTCGGGGACTCCGAGGACAAATCCTTGGGCTCCGAGGATTTCCCAGCCAAATCGTCCTCGGCTCCAAAGGACCTCGCGAGGTCCTTTGGGGCCCGAGGATCCGTGTTTCACGGAGAGGAGAGGGCATGCACGTAGAGAGACGATACAACCGAGAATTCTGATCGTGGCGGCACCCTATTGGCTGAAAGCCTGAAGCACAACTTTTTTTCTTTTTTTCTCCCTTTTATTTTTCTGACATTGCTCCGAGGATGAGTCCTAAAACCGATGCTCCGAGGATGAGTGGAACGAAGACGACAAAAAACCTGAACTTTTCCGAGGATTCATCCTCGGGGCCCGAGGATGCCCCGAGGAGTGTCGAACGACGCCCTATGGGCTGAGAGGCCCGAGTGGGCAGCATTGATTACTTCCATGAGGAAGGATGTACCACCTCTCACCCCTGCCTAATCTAGCCTGTACTTACTCTGCCTGCCAATCTGTCTGATCCCGGATCTGCTCCTCTCAGCTATGAAGCTGTCGGGTATCCATGATTATACAAGAGCATTCTGGAACATTTATGCGCCTTTTGAAGCCTCTTTAGCTCTATAACAGCATTAGCATTGTTCCTGTCTAAGCCATAACCCCTAAACGCTAGATCTAAATGTTGTCCTGATTTATCGGTAACTGGACGTCCAGGTAGAAATTACCTCTCCTAAATCTGTCGCTGTTTTCACTCGAGCATCAGTCCGGTTGCTTTTTTGTATCTGCAACCCTTAAACCCTAAACCCTCTCTGTTTTCTGTCGAAATCCCATGTTGCTATTCCCTAAAAACCGTAGTTCCAGTATCAACTGTGTAAACGCCTTGAAATCTATGTCCTCCATTTGAAGCATAAATTGTTACCCTTTATGATTGCCATCGCTCCTTGCCCCAGTATGTTATGAACAAAGCGTTTCGTTATCTCTTCCTCCTGCCCTGGTTGGAGGGTTATTTGCGTCTTTACTGCTTTCCACTGTGCTCTGAGATCCGTTTCAAGCAGTGTGAGAAATATTTCCCTGGCTTCCTGCTTGTGCATTGGTCGTCCTTGAATAGTGAGTCGACACCGGCGCTTCCAGATAGTCCACAGGCCATATTGGCGTATCAATTTAAACATATGTTTCTCAAAAGGCTGCCAATGATTCGGAATATCGAGTCCCAAGAAAAGACAGATTTTGGAATCAGGGAAGGTAGCCTTTGAAATCTCGTCCCATATGGTCTTTACTTCCCCCCACATCATGTTTGCTTCCTAACATCCCAAGAGGCAGTGTTGCATTGTTTCTGGAATTCCCCTTCGACATACCCTGCATATTGCGCTCTCCGCATTTCTCAGTCTCGAGTTTCTACGCTCGTCCAACCATACATTAACGGGAAGCGCCACATGAGCTATTAACCATTGCATGGTTCTAACTGAACCTAATGCTTGACCATCGCAATTGAACCAATTGATTACGAGGTATTTCTACTCTCTTTTCCCAACGCTTGAGCAAATGAGGCGTGAGCGTGTGAGACCTCCTCCTTAATCTATATCCAATTTTGGTGGTGTAGTGCAGAATCATAGGTTACCAATGGTCCGGGGGCCGGTCGTCTCCCCCAGACGTCTCCCCATACGTCCGGTACCCCCGTCGTCCGGAAAAACAAATGTTTTTTTTCGAAAGAAAAAATATATATATATTTTTTTCGGTTTTTGATTTTTAACTCATGATGGGATGCGAATTTGAACATGACTCCAAGGCAAAAGTTGCTTGTATTGTTATGTGACATAACATATATTTTTGTCAGATTTTTCTGAGAACTTTTTTTTTTTTTTTTTTTTTTTTTTTTTTTTTTTGCTAGGTCGGACATACCCTGTCCGGTCGGACGTCCGACCAGACGTCCGGTCGGACATCCCGGACGGTCAGGGGGACGTCCGATCCAACAACCTAATTCTTCTTGCTGCACCTGTTCCTCTGCTCCTTAGATTCCATGCCCATTCTGTTGGATCCACTCTCAAGTCTTCAATCGGCACGGATGGGCAAAATATTGTGCATTCATCCGTCTCCAGTACCCTTACCTTCCTGAGGTATTGTTTAAGAATGACTATCGGGACTTTGGATGTCATGTCCAAGAGGGAAGTTGTGTTGGAAGGATGGACTATAGCGTACTTGTCTGCATGTAGTCAATCTTGTCTTGAAGTATCCTGGTTCCAGATCCTGAAGGCTTCCTTGGGTTCGTTATCATCACTCCATGTGGCCCAGTCCCCTTGTCCCCACTGGATTCCTCCCCGTAGCAATAGCTGCCATGTTTGTGGTATGGCTCCCAATATGACTCTACGGTTGTCAGCCAATCGGTGACAACCCTTTAAGCTTGTCCTCAGTTCTCCAACAGTTTTCCATCTCTTTTCCCTTTCTTCCCAAATGTTTTTTATCTGCCAAACCCCGTGCTCTAGCCACCTTCCCCACTTTGCATCTTTTATTGACAGCGTGAGTGGCTTCCCCTGTGCGTCCTTAATACTGGGGTTGCCGAATAAAGGTTGTCTAAGTACTTCTTCCCTTGTGTTTGGCTCCTTTACTTTTGCCGGGAAGATATCTTTCCATAACTTCAACAGTTGTTCCCAATAAGACATTCTTGAGGCTTCAATGTCGTCCTCCTGATTTCTCCGCTCCTTTCTGCCTACTCTTGCCCAATTGCCGCACACTACCCAAAACAACCCAGACATATTGCGCCCAGGTCACCTTGTTTGCCTGCGCGGACCAGAGTGCAAGGACCAAAGAAGGTCCAAGACTCCCAGCAAAAGAAACAAAAATATAAAATCTCTGAAAAAAAATAAATTATGTTATGCAGAAAAAAAAACTGAACAACTTTTGCCTCAGGGTCACATCGAAAATTCCTTACCAAATTTTAAGCAAAAAATAAAATAAATTCTTTTTTTTCTTTTTTCTTCTTTTTTCTTTTTTTTTTCTTTGGCCAGGCAAGTGGTCCCCGGCCTCTCGGGTAGCCTAGCAGCCCTGGTTTTATTAATTTTAGTTTTCGTGGGAACAAGTTCAGAGCAGCGAAAATCAGGGAAGATGCACAAGATGACACGATGTGGCATATTCTGCATCCACCCCGCTGTACCCCACAGGCGTAGCAGATACGATCCCACAACTGTTCAAATAGATTGTGTACCATCTTCACACAGACACAACGTTCGACTGAAAAAGTAGGGATGCGAAAAATGAGGGTCATTCAAGTCCCCTGCAAATGGTCAAGTCCCCCCCGAAAAAAAGGCAGGGGCAATGCACAAGACGACATGACATGGCACTTCGATGTACTGCCAGGTGACACGTGGCAGTTGTGCATCCAACCCGCTGTACCCAAGAAGGGTCACCGTGGCAGATCCTAACCCACTCCTAACCCGCCACCACTCGAATGGGCTGTGCTATCTTTCACACAGACGTAATACTAAACGGAAAAAGAAGCGAGATTAGGTTGTGATCTTTCGGATGATCAGCACAAGCATGACGCGGGCGCAGCGCTACCGGGTCGAAACGACGGGTGCACTAACGCGCGTTGAGACGTGAAGCGGCGATGGTGATCTCACGAGGGCATGGCGGGTCAATATCGTGTGTGGCAATGACGCTTCTTAGAGACTTCTGTGGATGTGGAGAGAGGAGGGGTGTGTGGTTTGAGTAGCCGTGTGGGGGAGGGTGCCACATGGCATAGGGTTACGAGGACACTCTCTCTGTCTTCTGTGTTTAATCTCGTCTCTCGCTTCTCCGGTTTTTTGCTGCCATGGGTCGTTGGATTTGGACCGAATTCGTTGTGAACTTGTGTCGAGGGGTTTGACATGGCCATTCAGAACGCAAGTAACAGGGAGGCGGGGGCGTCTCACTAATCTCTTCTGGTTGGCACACTTTACCGTAGGGCTATACTAGCACGGTTGTGGGGAGGAGGAGTGGCTCCTTCTATAGGAAGAGGCAGGGGCTGAGTTTGGTCTGGACAGGGGAACTATGGGAGCGGAGCAGTGTGCGATGGTCTGCAGTGATTGGTGACTTCAAGTGAAGTTCAAGGTGGCTTCACGTAGCGACGGAAGCTCTGAGTGCAACGTTTTTTTCAAAATTTAACCCTTAGTACTACCCTGATAGATGATTTGATGGTGGGGATGTCTGATTCGTGGTGTTGCTTGATTTTGTTAAGTAAATCAAAACCTAGTCTATTTTCTTATATCTTCGTGGATGGCGAATTGAATGATGCCGATATCAACATTCGACGACTGATTTGTAAATCTGATTCTCGTCTGATTTTTAATTCGTAATTCTCTTTTTCATAGATTGATGGTCAAAGTTTACAATCGACTACTTTGTTCTTCTATTTTTTTTCTTTTTTTTTTGAAAACATCTCTTTGGGTTGCTAGGGGTATTGATAAGAGCAATCAACCCTAGCCCCTAAGAGAGACTCCATCTATTGGTGGGGAGCATCACCTGCTGGAACGACTACTTTGTTATGTACTTATATAATCATCTAAATTAGTTTTCAGATTAACACATCTGGTAAATTCTTTTGAGCAAAAAATATGAGTCGTAAGACTCGTAAGTCTATTTGGACACCAAAATTAATCTCCTAATCTTGTTTTCCAAAATTCAGCCGCACAATTTGATGTTTTGTGCTTCTCACTGATGTCATAATTTGCGATTTCAAATAGTAGAATCTTAATTTTGATCGAAGTTTTTCTTTTTCTGAAACAATTTTTATGCATGGATATTGATTTTTTTATTTTTATTTTTTATTTTTATTTTTTTTTTAATGCAAACATTTGTGGCAACCTGCTATTGGAGGTGATACGAGGATCCTCCAATAGCAAGCGCCAGTTTAGAGATGACTCCAATCTATTGGTGGGGAGCATCACCTGCTGGGAATCGGGTTCAGCGCCCCACTGAATCGGAGACAATACACCTGGCGGAACAACATTGATTGCCCTCTCACGAGGGGATTGACTGCCCGCCCAATTATCAGCCAGGTCACAACATGTATGAAGATCTAGCCATCGGGAGGGTGACAAATTGTCCTCCACTCTACCCTAATCCTTCACAGTCATAACCGTGCATAGCAAACCCTAAACCCCCTCCGTGCATAAGGCCGCTGCCCAGCTCCATGTCATGTGTCTTGACTGTGTCTTGACTCTGCGGTATGCTGTAAGTGCGATTTAGCACTCTTCACGTTTTTTACTACTTGCATGCACACAATAACCGACGTAGCAATAGTACTACGATCGTGTGGCTGTGCTCGACTGTTCACTATTATCATTATCATCATCATCATCGTCATCGTCACCTTCTTCGTCATCTTTATCGTTATCCACTTACTTTTTCTACCATCTATACCACTATTTCTATAACTATGATTTCTTTTTCTCGTCATGTATTCGTATCCACCTCGAGGTCCGTGTCACTATTGTCACCAGAACGGTCACTAGATTCGTGATTGTCAGCTTCGTATCAACAACGAAGCTAACGGACATGGAGGAAATAATGGCAATTATGGAGGTAATGGTGCATCGTCGTCCTCCACGAATGGCGCTCCGACCTTGAATACACCGAACGTGGCGGTCCCGAACAACGTTCAACAAGGGCAACAAGGCGGGCAACAAGGTGCTATTCAACAACAGCAGAGTACTTTTCAGCAGCCACATAGGAGACCGTGGCAAGGGGGATATCGAGAGCACGGAGGCCATCGTGAGCAAGGAAATTTTCGAGGGAGGGACAATCGTTTCGAGCATATGTGGGGTTTCGTGAGCAAGGAGATGGAAGAGAAGGAACGATTGATGAAAGAACGAGAGAAGAAGCAGAAGGAGGAGGAAGAGAAGAAGAGGCAGCAGGAGCAGGATGAAAAGAGGCAAAAGGAACAACAGGAGAAAGCATATTTTCAAGCGAACTTGGGAAATTTGATCAAGGGATCGATGGTGGAAGTATGTGAGTCAATTTTGGGCAAGCCCCTACGGAAAATGTCTGGAACTTCGAAGGCAGGCGATAGCGGCTGGGAAAAGCCTATGCAAGAAGACAAACAGGAGTGGGAGACTGAAAGATTGAGAAGAGAGAACGAAGAGATGAAGATTGCTATGAGGATCAGTTTGGCAGACAAAGAAATTGATTCACTCAAGCAAGAGAATATTACACTCTCGAGAGGTATTATTGAGTTGAGAGAAGAGATCAACGCTCTCAAGAAAGGAGAGACGAGGAATGCAGGAGATGTGACGGAGAAGAGTCCGCCGACAGAACCAGCACGTGCAAAAGTAAGAGTTGCAGATCGCGAACTTACCCCAGGTGATATCGCCAAGATGGCGGACGCCTATCGGAGATTGCGCGATGACAAGGATTATGCCGAACGTGAAGTTGCTGCCCTGAAAAAACGTATTAATCGGTTAAAGGTCCGAACATCTCCACTGATTGTTAGAAGGAGGTTTGCATTAATGAGTGTACAACCAACTAACCTACGGAAGAAGATAGCTCTATCGGCAGATGAGCCGGAAGAGGACGCGGATGCTGAGAACAACCGCCCGAAGATCATATTTGAAAAGCGGGGTGAGGAAAACAGATCGTCGTTCACAAAGAGAGTGTTCCTGGAATTAAGCAAGCTACGCAAGAGTGAAATCGAGAAATTATGCTTGGAAGAAGGGCTCGCATACACCACTATTCGAGGCTCAGCGGCTGATTTGGCCGAAAGGTACGCAGGTGTTGCGTTCCCTAGATTACGACGAGTCATAAGATTGAAAGAAGAAAAGGAGGGAGAAGAGAATGATGACCAATCAATTGATGTGGCGGCGGGCGAACCGAGCGATCGTGCAGAAGTGAATTCTGATTGCTAGGTAACCTCTCCGAGTGTGGGTGTTTTTCGTAATGAGTCGAGTTGTGGAGAATTGGCTTTGACTTGTCGAGATATGAAGAATGATGGATCGTTTTGGAGGGAAGGTAAGCATGGTGTTATTTTCAGATTAGTCGTCTTACTTATGATCGTCAACTTTCAGATTCCTTGGTTAGTTAAGTTCATTCCATACATCTCTTCTCTTCTTAATGGTGGATATGATGTTGGTCAGTGTCCAGGCCCTGTTATTTTATGCTTTGGTTTCTCCATGGTGTAGGCATGTCTACGTAGGATGTACTTCGAGAAGTTTGGATGTCCAATGGAAAGAACACCTTCAGAGGGCGAGAGAAGGTTGTTCAACAAATATTAGGAATCACAAGTTATATCGATGGCTAAGGACACACGACACATCTGATTATGTCGCTATTCCGTTGGCAGTTTCCACTACGTTAGATCTTCTATCGTTGGAATCTTTTTTCATTCAAAGTTTTTCGCCTTTTCTGAATTCCAAATCTGTTAGGCATAGAAAGCATCGGACGTGCCGACCAGGCAAACGTGAACGTCGAAAACAACAATTTCGCTTGGGATCTACTCCTGTCGGGTCTCTATCTGTCTCCACAAGATCTCCAGTTTCATTCTGCTCCTCTTTAGGAATTTCCTCCATCAGTCTCATCTCGATTCTTGATCATGCTTTTAAGTTAAAACAGTCGAGTTTTGCTATTTCTTGCCTAGGGGGTCGTGATTTCTGTGATGTATGGAAAGTCATTAAAAGATTGTATGGTTCCTCGGTCATTCGGTCGTCTTTAGGCCAAGATCTTTTGAAAAACTGTCGTGAATGGTTTGCTGGGTCAAACGAAGTACAGATAGTGAAGTTGTCGCGTTTCTGTTCCCGTTTTACGGAGGTAAAAACTGCCCTTTCGAAGTTCCTATCTAGGCCAGTTACGAGGAAGGAGTTGTATTGTTCATCGCTTGACAGGCTTGTTAGGCTGTATTCGTGCGTTAGGAGTTTTTCGAGAAAGTCGACAAGGTCGTCACTTCGAAGTATTATTGGAAGGATGATCAAAAATAAGTTTGACATTAGGATTAGAATTAGACCAATTGTTCGTCTTACCTATGATTGTGAGATTTCTAAGAATTGGGTACGTAAATTGCTTGTGCAGACAGTACGAAGTTCGTCTATTCGTAAACCTATCCAGGATATTATCTGCCGTAAGGCTAAAGTTGTGTGGACGAAGAATAAGCCGATTGGAGATATTCTTTTTAACTTTAGCACTTTTCTAGGCTGTCTCAGGTTTCGTGTGTTTGTGAGGGCTCGGACTTTCCAAGGATCGGTGAACATGTTGCCTTCCGTTTGAGTGAATTCAAGGATGTCCCTTCTTTTATGCGGAATTCGAAGAATATTCCAAGCCCAGAATTGAAATGCGATCTCCATAGAGTTAAGAAGGCCATTCTTTGCTGTTTGGAGGAAGTCCAATCAGACACTAAGTTGTTTACTATTTCAGATGAAGATCTTAGGAAATGTGTAATCGTTAGAACAGATAAGAAGGAAGCAGGTTTTGATCGACGACTAGTTTTGGCATGGAAAGAAAGGTTTCATGGATATGTGGTTTGTCCCATCGATCACAATCTAGGGGACACTTTGGTGTGTTGCCCCTCTTTTTATGAAGTTGGCATGCACAAACTGTTTCTGAGTTTTAAAGGGTTCGAAGTTCTGAAGGCAACCGAAGATGTGGTTATAAAAATGATGTCACAGCGGTTTGAACAAGGAAATTTCAGGACTATTGTGAGATTTGATCGTATGGGTACGCTTGGTAAGGTATATTGCATACCGAAACACAAGGATATCTGTCGCTGGCGACCTATCTGTCCTTCTCACTCGGATCCTACTACCAAGGCATGTCGTATTGTTTCTAAAGTGGTCAACTGTCTTCTCTGGTCCCTTCCATCGTCTTCTAATTTCAACCTTAAGGCTACGAAAGACCTCGAGTCTAGATTAGAGGAGATTAATATGTCAATTAACAATGAAGGAGAGGTACTAGCTGCGAGTTTCGATGTCAAGGAGATGTTCTCTGCTCTCCCACATTCTTCTATAGTCAAAGCGGTTGAATGGGCTGTCGGTATGCATGAAGAGAATGGTTTTTCAGATGTCCTCTATAAGAAGAGAGGRAAAGGTGTTGTCCTTTCAAAGAGGAAGACGGTCCCTGAAGGATGGGGACGATTGAAGTTCAACAAGATGCTAAGCTTCGTAAATTTTGATCTGTCTTGTACGTACGCTTCTGCAATGGGTGTGGTTCTGCGAAAAAGGATCGATATTCCCATGGGTAAACCATCCAGCCCAGCTCTAGCCTGTCTACTCTGTGCCTTCAACGAGTACGAGTTTCTCTCTGGTCTTCCTCTAGGAAGTTCTTTCATGGCATACGTTTGGTGGATGATGTTTTCGTATTCACTTGTTTCGATCCGAGAGACAAGATGTCCAGGCTGGCTGCAGAGGATAGAATTTGGAGGTTGAGTGTTTCTTATGATAAAGAGTTGGTATTAGAAAAGACTAGTGAAGGCTGTGAATGGGATTTCCTGGGATGCATTTTGAAGGTTTTCCAAAATCCAGCGAGGATTTTGTGCGCCGCAACACACAAGAATGAGAGAACTGTTTTGGATGAAGGAATCATCTATCAGAATCTGCAAGACTACATGTCGTATTCACCTAAGCAACAAAAGATGGCGGTTCTGGGTGCTTATTTACATAGACTTAAAGATTTGAACAGCATGCCTGGGGCAAACTTGTGTTTTCTGTTTACTTCAAAGATTGAATTGGGATTACGAGGTTTCACAGATGAATTCTTTGATCGAGTCACTTGTACGTTATCTCGACGGTTTAATAATAGATGGGAAAGATGGGTTCATTGCATTACTGGATGGTCCAAGTTTTTAAGAGTATGGAGACCGGCTCCGAGACATATTACAGACATTCATTTCTAGTGTGTGTGTTTTTTACTTAGGACCAATTGGGTCCGCTCAATTTTTTCATTGGGCCGCAAGAAGACGGGCCCCGGTACTTGTTTTGTTTTCGTAGGTACCTCGGTTAAGAGCATATTTTTCGTATATATATTTGTGTAGGTCTACTCTAGGTTGTATTCCAGCCAGGTTTTGTGACCCCTAAAGATGCCAGACTGGCGACTGGTAGAAACTGGTCGGGTCTTATAGCCAGAATGTGTGCGCTATTTCGACGTTAATTTCAAAGCGCCGCCTGCGCTCGGAGTTGTGTCTTATCTTGTGTCTTTGTCTGTGTCCGCCATGTCGTGTGTCTTGACTCTGCGGTATGCTGTAAGTGCGATTTAGCACTCTTCACTTTTTTTACTACAACTCCATGATTCTCATTTTCTTCTAGCGGAGGTCGTCTGCCTAACCTCCCTTATCCTAAGCTATTCACCCGGCATTGCCGACAAAGATTATTCACACAAAATTATTTTTGTCAAATTTCTCGCAGAGGTTAGTAAAATCTGTGAATATATCATTATGTTTATTATTATTAATATCACACATCCGTCATGCATACTCTTCTCCCTTCCATTTCGACAACCGGAGTTCTGCCCATCCCTTATCGATTATCCTATCTCCTCCCCCTACCCACCACCCAAACGACAGACCTTCCTCTCGCTCCTCTCCATCGTGCCTCCCACCTAGTGCCAACTATAGAATATGACAGTCGGAACAGGCAACAGGGAAGGAGCAGGGGGAAACCCTAGGTCAAAGAGGCACGCCGACAGATGATTTATGCAGGAGTGAAGCAATCAAATCGCATGCCAAGCCCATCGAACCCACCCCTCCTCGCGGTCAACTGCCTGAGCCACCCCCATGATTGTACCATGCCGCAGCTCAGTAGTATCAACCTCTGGGGGGGGATGGTATACCCTTGCGAAATCAAAAAAAAACTTGTCATCGTCACAATCATCACACATGATGTCATTGCCCGCATAAGACTGTTGGGTAGATGACAAATTAATTGTAAAAAAGCCTTTCAGAACAAACCAGCAAACCGCATCACCTACCTCCGCCAAAGTGTCGTTATCAAACAATAATGATGATGCCTTCTGATCTTCAACGGGCTGTTGATAAGACTGTGAAACAAATGTCAACAAAACCTCTGGAGCAAGCGCCCCGATCGCCGCTCCTACGTCAAATCTCCATTAACCATGCGATCATCACCCAATTCATCACACACCTGAGCAAATGGCCTCTGTTTCTGAACACAGAGTGGAATAATTGGTGACGTCACTATTGTAGATGTTGTAATTGTCAATATTGCTCTTGTTGCCGCTGTTGATGTTGTTGATGTTGTTAATGTTGTTGATGTTGTTGATGTTGTTAATGTTGTTGATGTTGTTAATGTTGTTGATGTTGTTAATGTTGTTGATGTTGTCCATGTCATGCTATCCTGGCCTTCAGATGAGAGCAACTCACCTGGTGGACCGCCCACGTCCTCCTTGCTAGAAGCCTGTCAAACACGTCTTTCACCTGTGTCAGCATCCCCGCACACTCGTGTAGGGCAGTCATCGCCTGTGCTCAGTCATTCACATCCAACTGTTGAAGAGAGATCTGCTCATACAGGTCCTCCTCCCACCCATCGTAGATCCCCTCTCCCTCCAACAAGATGTCATATGATAGGTTGCCATATTCTTGACTCAGCAACGCGTGCATCTCCTCCAGCTGCTGTTTATACAAGGTCACAATGAACAATGCAGAATCTGTCTGCATGGGCTGCAGTGTAGGAGGGGTTTCCCACAGCCCCCAATCAGACATGGTCTCTGTGTCCGTCTTTGTCGTCGTTGTTGATGTCCGAAGCTAATACTGCTGCGCCACAATCACGTTTTTTCAACAAATTCCAGTTGGCGCTACCCCTGTCCGCTCGTCGCGGGACACCCACGTCACCAACAGCAACCGCCACGTGGCAAACAAGTCGCCACGCTCGGCTGCTGGGCGCGCGCACAGGCCTAGCGGCCGAGGAGCTCCCTCCCCCAGGCACTAGTCTAGCCGGCAGACCGGGCCTTGCCGGTCAGGCGGCGTTGGGGCGTTAGCGCTAGCGCGCCGGTAGTTTCTCCACAAATCGAGTTGGAAACCCTAAATTCGTAAGTGCCGGAATTTCACCTAGCAGAGTTGTATTCTACTACCTTGTTTTTGCATTGATCGTGTGTGATATACTTCGATTTGGATGGTGTTTTTTTCTCTCTCCAGCTTACCCCTCCGTGTTGGGGTCACATAAGTGGGGGTGAGTGTCGTTTGGCTAAGTGGGATCAGTAGTTGGAGGGATGTGACACTCCTGCTGGTGAGGGGGCTAGTACGGAAATAAGGCATAACAGCAATGGAGATGGTGGCTCCACCGTGATAAGTCTTGCCGGAGTGGAGATCAGGGGGAGGGCTTAGGTGGTTCGGGTATGTTGAGCACGACCAGTGCACGAAGGGAGCCAAATATTTCGAAACCTTGGTTGCGGTGGTGGTATTTAACAGATCGTCCGACAACGGGTTTCGCCATCATATCCATGAGTTCAATGTTGGTAGATGCCAGAACGACGCTGGCCGGAGCTGGGGTTTGGTTGCGCTGCGCTGTAACCTGAGTTATGTGGGGGTTAGAGGCCTGGTAGAGAGATCTGGGGAACTGTCAAGGGTGGAAGGCAATCCAGTGACTAACAGCGAGCTGCTACTAAGACGATGTGGGTCGGAGCTGGGGCGGGTGAGGCAGCTGTAGGCTGATCGGTTGAATAGCACTGGAGTAACATAGTTTTGATTATGTCGGCTTCCAAATTATCCTAATTGGTTCCCAATTTTCACAAACAATTTTGTTGTTCTCGGTTGCTTTTTGACGGGTTTTGAGAATGCTTTAGGATTCTCGGTACTTCTTGCAACTCACTGTAGGCTTCTTTGATTCTGTTATATTCATGGATCTGCGGTTTCCAATGCCAGAACGACGCTGGCCGGTGCTGGGGAGTTGCCCTGTAACCTGTTGATAGCAGGTGCATGAGGCCTGGTAGAGACATCTGGAGATGCCTTGGGGCGGGCATTCCAAGGGAAAACCAAGGATTGCTGTCGGGACGACGCTTGCTGGAGCTGGGGTGAGTCGTGTTGCCCTGTAACCTAGCAGGGTGGGGGCATAAGGCCTGGGAGAGCTCAGCAGGGAATAAGACAGGGTTAGAGAATTTTAGAGGGTTTTGCTAGGGATTCCAGGATTTCTGAGCATTCGAAGGACTTCTGTGGCTTTCCTTTTTGACTTAGTAATTGCTGCTTGAGTAGCCTAGCAATAGCTCAGCATTATCCATGTTTTTCATAAATTTCCCTGAACTCGTTTAATAGTTCTCAGATTATTGTTCTTAGCCGAAGCCAGGTAATGGCCCTGGTATTTCAAATGACTTGTATAATTCTATATGGCTGGGCCCGGTTCCCAGCACGTGCTCTCCCCACGAATAGACTGGAGCATTTGTTCCCAAAAAAAAAAAAAAACCGGAAAAAGAAGCAGCCGCAAGAAATATAAAAGTCGGTCCGTTGCCGCAAATGTTCGAAGCAAGAACATCTTTCGATTTTACGGCTACTGTACACTGTTTTTTTTTTTCCTTTTGATTCGTCCATCCGATCTCGTCCTTCATCTATCATGGCCTCGCCGTCCCTGCCAATCTCATGACAGGGCTATGGAAGTCACGCTGGTGAAAGGCGGGAGAGTCGAAGGGAAAAAAAAAAAAAAAAAAAAAACAAGAAAACAAACAAACCGCCCGGCCAGCAGGGTGGCCTTCAGAGAAAGGCCACGGTTTTGGAAGGTAGGACCTCCTCCCTTGTTTGCAGTTTCGCCCTTCCTAGGCAACTAGTGCCTCAAGGTTTTGGCCGTTCCCCTTCTCTGCTCCGATCCCCGCCCTTTCTTCGGATCTACAAAAAACATGCATGCCGCCGGTGATAAGCAACCGGGCTGCTGCCCCCCCCCCCCCCCCTTATGAAAAAAAAAAAACAAAAAAAAACAAGGAAACAAAAAACACAACGGCTGAGGAGCACATCCATCTAATGTAAATCTAAAAGTAGGCTTTTCGCACATATTGGTGTACACTGTACACACGCGACACGAATACTTAGTTGTGAAATCGCATATCACATGGCGCAGAATCGGCTACCTGGAAGGACACTGATGTGGACAAAATTTTGGTCAACCATATCACATTATCTGCACCCTTTGCACAGATGATGACAAAAACAAAGGGGGGAAGTTCCTCTGTGTGTGTGTGTGTGTGTGTGTGTGTGTGTGTGTGTGTGTGTGTGTGCGTGTGTGTGTTCCCTACCGAACTCCTAGCATTGAAGCAAGTACAGGTGCCACCTCTCTGCTCCACAGTGGCGCATCGTCAGTACAATTCACGGGCCACCATCACCCCCACATGGGACAGCAGTAGTTTCCACATGTGGGACAGCAGCAGCTTCCACATATGGGACAGCAGTGGGGTCCACATTGGGACTGTAGTGGGTTCTACGTGTGCGGGACGGCAGTGGGTTCCACATGGGTTCGGCACCAGTGAATGGAGACCGTAGAACTAGGATTGCATTCTTGTCGTCAAAACACCAGTTCACGCGACGCGACTCTAGCTCGACGTCGTTCGGCGAAGCTATACCTTCCAAGGTGCACGACCTCCAACTGGGACATTTCGTCGTGGTATTGGGCCTTCACTATCGGCCCAGCCCCGAGTCAAAACGATCTAAGTACCGTGTATACCGCAAAGAGCTCAACTGAAGAGACAGTCGCTGTGGAAAACACACAGCGCAGAAAAGGGGAACACTGTAACACTGCCTTCTTGAATGTCCCAAGGCCCAGCATGGTATTTCCTCGCTCTAAGCGACTATCCTTGGGACACCGTGGGGCCCGAGCATGGCATTATTTCCGCACTCAAAGTGACTATCCCTGGGACCCCTTTGGGCCCAGCATAGTAATTCTGATCTCAAAGTGACTATCCTTGGGACACCGTGGGGCCCAGCACGGTATTTCCTCACTCAAAATGCCTATCATAGTTGGGAGACCGTGGAACCCAGCATGGTATTTCCTCACTCTAAGTGACTATCCTTGGGACACTGCGGGGCACGAGCATGGCATTATTTCCGCACTGAAACTGACTATCCTTGGGACCCCATTGGGCCCAGCATGGTAATTCTGCTCTCAAGTGACTATCCTTGGGACACCATGGGGCCCAGCACGGTATTTCCTCACTCAAAGTGACTATCCCTGGGACACAGAGGGTGTCTCGGCGCCCAGCATGGTAGTTCCTCTCTCAAAGTGACTATCCTTGGGACACGGGATTTGTCCTGTTAGGGAAGAAGACCGATACGCTTCCTAAGAATTTGTCCGCATTCTTATGGAATACGTTCCAGTACACACTCCGCCGCTATGCATCCTCATGGCCTCGTTCAATGGAGAGTCTAACTCAGGCAGAATAATTTGACTTCACATTTTGCAATCACGTTTGATGAAAAAATTATGCCATCAAGTCCAAAAAGTGGCAAAAACTTTAAATTTCATCTTCAATTAAATTTTGTGATAACACTGATAACACTGATAACACTGACAACAAGGCACCACCGCTTATACACTGATCTTTGCCCTTGACTAACTTACCTGGAAACCTCAAGCCAGATGCTCCTTCGAGAGGAAGGAGCGCGCTTACAGATACCTTGAGGCGATCGGTGAGATAGCAGCTGCTGCGATCACCGTGATAAGTCACAAGGCCTGGCAGCAGACAGAAGAAGAAGAAGAATACCTTCTTCCCCCGAAAACAACGCACGGTCATTCTAGCTGTATTTAGACTGAAAGATACCCCAAATGCAGCTATAATGACCGTACATTGTATTCGGGGGAAGAAGACTACTGTGCTCAGAGGGACCCCGGAGAGCTAGAACTCGCATCCTTGAATCGTTCAGAGATGCCTGGGGGTGAATCCGGACCGCAGGATCTGTGAGACAAAACGAAAACGAGCAACTGACCTGAAAAAGAACTGACTGAAAACCAAAGAAGCGTCATGGGTACGAAGATGTCCGCCCCCTCGCTTCACTTTCTGCACTCCCCACAGCAGAGTAGGGTGAAGGTTGACGTCCACCCACTGTCAATATTCCGCACCCCAGAACGCACCCTGGACAGCGAAAAAAATATACCCCTTGCCATTCTTCCAGCACCCCCCCCCCCTGTTGTTCCTCTCAGCCCCCGCCTGGGCCCGTCGCCTGAGTCCCGATTCCATTACCACGCTGGGACAGCGACCCCGACCCCCACTCCCGGAAGCGAGTCGGGACCATCATCCCGCCACATTAAGGATCACAACAAATGGCGGTGCCAACCATGAGCGCGATGACTGGATGCCAAGATTCAGGACCTGAAATGTGTGAAGCTGAGTCTTCTGATTGGGAGGAAAGGAGGCAGCCAATGTGTGTGTGGTCTGCGGCGGGGATGCTGAAACCTAATTTGGCTCAGCAGCGCACTCTACCGCAAAATTTAATGATGATGGCATATGTCTGCTGCATACACCTCTGCTGCATATTGCTGATGGACTGTGTCTGGTGCATCCACCTCTGCTCCCCGACTTCACGGAGGCCGTGAAGTTGCAACAAAAAGCAAGGAAGGCTACACTATAAGGCACACCACCATCCCGGAATATGACAGATGAAGTGTGATCTTCTTCGGATCACTAGGAAGAAGAAGAAGAAGAATGGTGCAGACACCAAAATGCGAATTCCCCTCGATGAAATCTGCCGCTCAACTGAACTCACCCAAACGAAAGCTCCGCCTCCCGGAACCACTTATTAGCCCACCAATCATGCCGAATGTAGCAATTCAATAACTCTAGATCTCCGATGACATCCCACATGGCATCCATAACATCTCTCTCTCTCTCTCTCTCTCTCTCTCTCTCTCTCTCTCTCTCTCTCTCTCTCTCTCTCT
>BFEA01000474.1:1150873-1161902 GCA_003427395.1 Chara braunii
CCCCCCCCCCCCCCCCACACACACACACAGTGGGTGCATTGCAAGTTCAAAAACTACCATGTTCCACAACATGGTCATTATAGTTGTATTAGAGGCAAAGGGACAACACACACATGTACACACACACACGAACAACAAATGCACAACCTAATTCAAAGTTGAAACCTTAAATAGAAGTGCAATACAGTTCAAAATAGACAATTAATAAACAAAAGTCTATTTGACAAGGTTAATATTTTAAATATGTTGAAGATATTCAATTACCCACAATTTAGTTTTTTTTTTTTTTAATAATGTTTCTAACAAATACTAAAAATAAATATGATTTTTTTTTTTTTCCGCATATTTTTTTTTATTGATGTGTATGTTGACAGATAAAGATGAATACAACAACTACAAATATCAAACGTCCACGTTACCTTGAGCAAATTCTAGCCTCGATTGAAGTTGAAGGTCACAGGTTCAAATCCTGTAGGATGCTGAATTCTTCGGGAGAGTGGTCGAGTGGTTAAAAGCGACAGACAAGCTCGGACACGAGAAATTATGCATACAACATCAAAAGAGTTTCTTGACGACATTGATCAACCAGAAAAATATATTTTTTGGATTATTGGCCAAAAAGGATTATTACTACATAAAAATGCGAGAATACCTAAATTAGTCATTGATTCATTTGTATTTAAGAGATATAGATCAACCAGAAGCAATTCAAGCAGTTCACCTGACTTTACAAATCAAAGATGGAGTGACACGATTTGATCTGTTACCTTTATTAGGAAAGCAATAGTGTATGATTTGACATTACAACACGAACTGCCACCGATAGAAACATGTATCACATTTAAAAAATGCACAAAACTAGTAAGATTCGGACATCCTGCAATGACATGTTTCAATACAAATATAAGGTCAATGGATCCGTTGCCCAAATTAGCACGACAACCAATCATGGTTCAACATACAACATTGACATCATCAGCAAGTGCAATGACATCAAAAGATCAAGTTGAGCCCGAAATTTCAAAAAATGAAGTGCATGGAAACTTGCCAACAACAACAACAACTGAAACAGTACCTCAAGCTTCAAAAGAAACAACAAGTGAAGTTATCGCACCTACTCCGATGCTTACGACAAATACAAACAACAATTTTGCAACCATTGCAAATGAAAATGCAAGTACAGATGATATGCAGCATGGAGCAAGCGTCAATGATATGCCAACCATGAAGACAATAAAGAGGCGCAAAAACAAGTGAAATATACCATGCAATAGATGAGTTTTAAAAATATTTTTTAATAAAAAGTAATGTTGGATAATTAGTGCTAGGATTTCCTAAACAATGATTATAGTAACGTGAAGATTCAATATCTTTCAAATTCTAGACATGCAAATATTTTGACAATATAGCAACAACATAGTACCTTTATGACTAATGTTTTTTATATTTTTAAAAGACTTTTGGTGAAGGTTATGACTGAATGAACCAAAGTATTAAGTCAATCTCCACAATCATTTTAAAACCATAATCTGTTAATATACGACGTAAATCAGGATGGTTGGAAAAATACACACCAAACATAACTCATACTTCTCGTTTCCATCAACCAGTTGCCAAAAATATTTTTAACTACTGACCAGATGAAAGTTATTTCATCTACATACGTAAATACACGAAGGCGTGAGTCAAAATATGAATGCCTTAAATAAAGGTGATAGCTAAAATATTGAGGCAATAAGTAAAAAATGAAATTTCTAAGTATAGACTGTAATTAAAGACCCTAAATGATGACTATGAAAACCTAAAAACAAAAAATGACTGATTTTCCTCATAATTTGCGTTATTTTGTGTTTCTTTTGTCATTCATTACTTGAAATATCTTCGATATGATTTATAAGGTATGTAGACGTTTTTATTTTGAAACATACATAATTTTTAAAAATAAAAAAAAAAATATTTTCAACAGCACTTAAAAATAAAAAAAAATTGTATAAATACAACATTGTTATAAAGTAATATAAACCAATAAAATATTAGCAACGAATCAAAATCAAACTTTTTTACAAAAACGTTGCCAAACATATAATAATAACAAAAATGAAATACTAAAAAAACAATGATTAGCATATCACAACCGTAAATCTATAAAAATTGAGCAGCAAGAACAACATTTAAAATATATATATATATATATATATATATATATATATATATATAAAATTAAACAACACCAAACTTATAATGATAACAAGTAAGAAATTCTTGAAAAACAACACATTGCATATCATAATCGAAAAACAAAACATATTGAAAAATATACAAACATACAACTACACAACACTCAAAGCAAACAATGTGTCGATCCAAACGCAATTCCAATTAAACATACGTGTATTAAAATGTTTGTTTGTCAATAATTATCAACTAATAGAGATTTTCTCGCAGGGTTTGAAAGTATCACAAAAAAAAAAAAAAAACAAATTCTAGATGAACTCCTAAATAATTTAAATCAAAATGCTATAGCAGAAGGAGTTTGTTATGTATATGATCGATTTGAATTACAAACTGACTTATGCAGTTATTGTATAAAAGATGATGCAATATTAGAACGAATGCGAGCATGTTTATGTTTTCCCAATGATAACTTACCTCCACCACTACAAGAATATTATGATTGCTCAAATATATCTTATGTATTTACAAATATTATGCTCTCACGAGCAGGTATTCACAAAATCACCAATTCAAATATTATATTTAAAATTTACACACAATGCAAAACATCGTTATTTCAAAAATCAAATAAACCACGACTTTCAAAATTTGCAATTGCTAACCATTTTTTTATTTGTCATTTACCATCCACGATTCCGAATCCAACATGGCCATAAATAGTAATGACAAGTTTCATCACTATTCTAGCACAAAAAAAACCACCAACCACTTTGTTGCCACGCCCACTAAATACAGATATAATTTACAGAATCATTTGAGCAGGACCTTTCACAGACGATCAATTCACACAAATAGAAAAATTACCTGCTGTACAACATGATGTTGTTTTTAAATTGCTTTCATTTTATAAATTATACAATTCATTCTATAAAAATATTGCACTCGATAATTCAGTAGTCGGACAAATTCCAATACACGTTGACGACTTCATTCCGACATCAGTGATTGATCATATAAATGATGGACATACAACTAAAAAAATAAACAATGAACAAGACGCTATAAATATTCCTCTTGACTATTCTGATGAAATGACCTATATAGAAAAACCAGTTATTTTTACTCACTCAACAGCAACGATCGACGATTTCATAGAACAACAAATTATACATCAACATCTTGAAACAATCAATGAAACAATGTTTTTACAGTGAATTCATCATCAAAATTTACAAATGCGTTTGATCCGGCGTTAGATGGCAAAATGTTTTCTCACCTTTTTCCTTTTGGAAGAGGTTTTACAAAAGAACAAGATTGAATAATTTTTGTATCAAAACAACTTTGCGTTAAACATTATTGCTTACTCAGTCATCGACTTCTTGCATAAGATCATCATTATACATTAGCCTCATTTGATAAACTCGCACTTGATCGAGGCTACAAAATGACTAGCATAACATGCAACTCTCACCCCTCTATGCACAAACCAATATCAAATATTACAACTGAACAATTACGAATCGATTTGGACAACAATCGCTGATGACGTTGTGAACATTCTTCATTGCCAGTTACTACCAGTGTCAATACATTTCGAAAACTGTTGAATGCAATGCTGCATATATACGGGGAAGCAATGCAGAACGCTGTGCTCGACGACAAGAAGCATTTGCAATATGCGATCGGTTTGACCAACCAAGCCTTTTCTTAACAATCACACCTAATATACAGATATGTCGTTCACTTTCGCATCATATGCAGACGTTTTAACTGTAACAGATTTTTTAAATGCATTTGATCACATACCATATATATCATTATCAAAACTAAAACGCGTGACAATGGTAGATAGCATTGCATCAACAAGACTATTCGATCGACTAATGACTATATTTTTTAAAACAGTTGTTGTTTTTTATAAAAGAACGAAAAAATTATCACCAAACGGCGGATTGTTTGGACATGTAAATGCGTATTATGGCATGGTGGAAACACAAGGACGTGGAACACTACATCTTCATTGTTTGATCCATTAAAAAATGTCTCACTTACAACAAACGTTTTTGATCAACTTCAAAACACTATTCTTACCCTCAACACTACCATAACAAATTGTGTTGATAGTATTGTCACAATTTCAATCCCACAACGAATCACTAACCTACCATGTTCCACTTGTCGTGCTTAACAACCATAATACATTGCCCTTCAAACAAACCCAAACTCATATCGTTCACCCTTAAACACCCTAAAAAAAAAAAAAAAAAAGGAACATGTAAAAAAACGTGCAATCGGTAAATGTCAAAAATGTAAGACTAAAATTAACTCTCAACATTTATTACGCCGAAGTATTTTTCAAACAATAAAATCAAATGCATATTATCATTGCAAAAACAAGATTTACCTCAAAACATTTACGTACCAAATATATCTAACTTAATTTACTTACATGAATATTCCCAATAACTTTTCAACATGCCATCAAACCCAATTCATCATTGTCTCAATGATAATTACTTTAAATCAATAATATGCCTTCTTGTTTATCTCGTCCAACGCATCACTGGGCTCATACAGCATCATGTTTAAAAAGATCATGATGCACAAATCGAGATAAAGTTTCTCGTTTTTTATACCCTCGTGTACATCAAGAACAAACTATACTTACCTAGAGTGGAGTTGAATTGCGTCGAACTTTTTGATACGAATACATTCATAATTATTACGACGTTATTCTCACAACCTTCAAATGCAACCATAATATACAACTATTATTTGGATGTGTTGAAGTTAGTGACCGTATTTATTACGCTTATAGATACACTACGAAAGACCAACATAAAATCGATTGTAACGTCGCTTAGCAATTAGCTGCATTTGATGCAAGACAAGAACGAGAAAAAACAGCTGAGCAAAACGAAGAACTACCTTCAAACACAAAAACACGTCGACGACTCACATATCAAATGTTCACAATGACAAACAAACAAAAAGTTGTCGGTCCATTATGTGCATTGTACATAATTAGACAATCTTGTGCATATACAAGTTATTATTATAGTTTTTTAAACCTTCGTCAAATGCTCAAACAATTTTTACAAGAGCCAGAAACAAAATGTAACATAGAACAAAACAACAATGATTATAGTATCATTCATTCTCTAAATGACTACACATCCCGTCCACTTTGTTTATCATCGCTTTGTTTCTACAAATTCACATACAATTACTTTAGGAAAAACAATATTTTATCATCTGCAACTAATCTGATATTTCTTAAAAATCATCCACAATCCAAATCAAAATATTTGGAACGATACAAAATTTCACGTATTCCAAATATTCCATTTGGATCTCGCATCCCACTTTGTGATACATGTAAAACACTAGAAGAATTGATTCGTCACGCTCAGCTAACTTTTTTGTTATTCAAACCATTTTCTAACCTTCACGATCTACTACCTAATAACATTGATTGACACACAATATTCCTTCAATATTATAAAATAATGCTCAATTTCAATTGTTTAATACACTTAAACATGCAAGATTATCATATGACACGAAAACGAGCAGTCGAGGTTCAAACAAATTGTCCAACTTATGCAACCACTGATGCAATGCAAGAAGATGACATCGAATCAACACCAAACAACAAAAGTTCAAATGATAAAACAAACATTGTTGATGAAGATTACGATGATCTTTACTTTTTGAATCCAGAAAGTACAGACTTCAACCACAATGCACAAAATTGTACAACAAAAATGAATGATCCTGTTCATTTCTCAATGATCTCAACCTCACAACCATTAACCAAAAATACATCATCATCATATCATACATTAGTCATTCAAATTGCACAAACAACATCAAAAACCTGTATAAAAATAAATTCACATAACTAACCTCTATTAAATATGTTAAAAACACGAAATTTTCTCAAATATCTCACCTTTACAAGTATGACAAAAAAGTCACAACCTTACCAAATCTTATGAATGTTCATAAGAAAATATTGAAATTCATCATTGACACGATATTTTTTTACCAACACGAATAACATTACTAAAAAATGCTTTGAATCTATAAAATATGAAATATTTACAACAATTTGACAATAAACCTTAAAATACAAAAACTTTTCTCACAATAACAGAAATGTCACAACAATTTCAACTTACTAAAAAAGAACACATAACTTTCAGTTTTGCAGCATCAAGTCTTTTAAAAACATGGAGCGATAAAGTATTACATGAGGATAATCCACAAAACATAACATTGAATGAAATTACATACGTAATAAAAAAACAACAATTGCTAATGTTCGTAATTGGAGAAAGCGGAACAAGAAAATCATACGTCATTGCAGCCATTGAAGTTTTTTGCAATGCAATTGCAAAACAAACGCTTACTGTAAAAGTTGCAGTAAGAATTTATGATCTTACTATTCACAGTTGGATCGACAGACATAACTTCGAAAAGGAACATTCGTTCGAACAACGTAGTGCAAATTTCAAAGGAGTTCCAGATTTTTCTCTAGAGCTTCAACTTCTTATAATTGATGACATTACTATGATAAACAAAGAACATATTGTCAAATTAGATATGGCATTACGAGCAGAAAGAAAGCTAGGTTTACCATTCGGAGGACTACATATTATTTTTTAAGGGGATTGGTTTCAAATGCCACCAGTTATGGGTAGACCACTATACGAGCAACCATCACAAAAATATGCAACCAATTCATTCGATGTGGAAGGATTTAAGCTTTGACGTCTTTTTAAAACAAGCACCATCGTAGATGAAAATGTTCGTTTCAAATCAGACCCCCCTTGGGGAGAAGGATGTTCTAAAGGTCGTAAGGGAATTTGGACTGATGAGTTCATTGACATTATTAACTCACGATTACATTCTTCTTGCGCACAACAAAATTCACTATCATCTAACTTAATAAACACCAATAAAACACCAATATATGAAACACCAGACAATGACATACACACAAACAACATTTATTCATATATACGCGAATTAACAGAACAATTGCCCAAAAATCATTATCCAGTACGTATTATTGCAGATTTTGAAAAAAACTTAAAAAACAAAAACAAAGACGATATTCGTTTCATAATGTCTCTCCCTGATAACATGATAGGCCGCTATGCACCATTTCTATACCTCATTTCAGGCATGTCAATTGTATTCACAAAAAATGTCGACCCTAATAGAGGCATTGCCAACGATACATTCAAAATTTCGCATTCCTTACAATTTCATTCCAAAACACAATTTCGACTTATTTTTGACACTGCAGCATCTACATATGTGCTTTTCCCAAATCAAGCTCCTCAACTTGCATTGGTTCGCATATCAAATAGAAAAAAATTTGAATTATTTTCATTTGCATAAAATGCTGGACTACCTAAAGATATTTACCCCGTTTTCTTGGAAGGTTTAAAACGTTCAATCACTGTATCATTACCACGCATTTCATTTTTATCACAACGAACTTTCACATTTTATCCAAAGCAATTTCCCTTCATTTCCGCCATCGCTTTCACGCTATATAAAGTTCAAGGAAAAACCCTAACACCAATGATTCTTGCAGACTGAAAAGTTTTATCAACACCACAAATGAGAAAAACAAATGTCCCACAACAAGAATACATTGCAGTATCTCGTGTAATAAATCGCTACACCTTCACAACCATAAAACCATTAACAACACCACTCACAAAATTTTTCAAACCTGATGAAAGTGCATTACGTGAAGATGACAGATTCACAAAGATTGCAGAACAACTGTTCAAAACTAACTTCATACAAAAAATGTTCCAAAAACCATCTGCTACACCATACAAAGATGAAAAAAATAAACAATCATACATAGCAAATTTACAAGAATTACCGTTACGACCACAAACAAATTCAAAACAACTAATAATTTCTCAACTAATAAAAAATGACATAACTATGCCGAACTTTATTTGTTAGGTAGATGATCCAGTTATAACAATACATTCAAACAACATCAATGAATGTTTTTACATGCATTCTTCTCTAACAACCATTATCACCAACCATAACCAATCAATAACATTACATTCTATAATTTCACAATCAACTCTTCAAACCTCATCTTTGCAACATACTAATGTCAATATTTTTTTTGTCCATCCGTCCCTCGCCTCCTTGCTCCCTTCTCCTGCCACTGTCATCTATGTCGGCATCGTTTGTGATCATCATGGTCATCGCGAGTGTTCCCCCCCTTCCCCCCCCCTCTCTCCCCTCTGCTCCACCAACCCACTGGACGCTGTGCATCCTTATAGTTTCTCTGAAGTCAAGAATATTTTCTAGGGTAAACTTACGGTCATTGTTTCCATCGTTATCATTATCATCGCCGTCCGATCAAAATAATATTCTAATCCCAATGGATTTAGAATCACGTTTATACATTACTCTACATGAACATTATTGACTCACAGATATACCCATAAATAATTATGCAGAATTAATAATGGATAAATCTACAAGAATCTTCATAGCAAACACGTTCGCATACATCCAAGGAATAAAAAAAAATGATTACCATTGCATTGATCGACAAATCCCAAAAAGAAATAGAATTCAACCATTCACAACACTCATACGTTTTTTCATTCCAATAAACATAACAATAATCATTGGACACTTAAATATTTAAATCTTCAAACACAAACTGTATATTACTATGACAGTTTCTTCACTACTGATACAACATTATTCTCTAACATCAAACGATGACTATCAAGTAGAACAGATTGTTTACGCATATTACAACATGCAAAAACACATATCTTAGAAGGACCACAATAAACTAATTTTCACGATTGCGACGTTTTTGTTATCGTTATGCTTCGACATCTTTTGCTACCTAACCCACTTTCACATATCAATGATTTCTCTAAAAAAAACATGCCTCTATATAGGTCGTTCATTCATAATGAACTTTGTCTTTACAAACTCAACAAAATTACACCACACCCACATTCTACAAGCATCAATCCACCACAACCACTTTGTCAAACATAATCAATACATCAATTATATGTAAAACACCACTAATCATCAACACCTTTGTCAACACAAATCACAACGACACTTGATCACTCAACTACAAGCTATGTGGACAGCAAGATTCAAGATTCAGCAACTCAAAACCAAGTACAAATAAAGGTATGTTAAATATTTATATAACCTTCAAAAAACCGAGTACCTCTCTCTCAACCTCTCTTTGACTATACCTTTGTGACAATCTATATACCTATACAACCTCTTGATGAGTCAGTAAAACAAGGTCAATGCCTATCCTTGTGCTCCCCCCCACTAACATGGTGCATGTTGCAGGGCTCACACTCTCTCTCTCTCTCTCTCTCTCTCACACACACACACACACACACACACAATCAATTTTTATCTCTGTCTGTTTTCCTCTTGTTGTCTGTCCTCCCTCCGATTTTTTCCAAGTATTGTTTCTTACTCAACTGAGCACCCTTAAGTAATGTCAAAAAGTCGGTGGTTCCTCGTTTGAAATGCCTACTGCACTCTTATGGGGGCTGCTCGGTTCGGGATGTCCGTGTTGCCTGTCGGTGATGATGGATGTTCGTCGGAGTGACTCCCTGGCTCAGTGGGCGGTGGGAACCAACAGTCTGTTCAATCATGATGTGAGTAGGTCATGCGCTGCTTTGCTCCGTGTTGGATGTGTAGACGTCCTCGTCTACGCTCCGCCGCTGCCTTGCTGTCTGTCCTGTTTGCTTCGTGTGTGGTTCTTTGCGGGTTGATGTGTTCCGAGTCGTTGTGTGGTGTGGCCGTGTTGTTGGTGTTACCTTGCGCTTCGCTGCTCCGTTGCCGTGCTGCTCATCCATTGGCCATGCCTTCCGTACTTCCCGCTTGTGTGCCCTGTAGGTTGGTTGCCTTGTTGCTGGTGCCTTGTGCTCCGCTCCATGGTTGCCCGCTTGCTAGTTCACTCGCCCTGTCGTCCCCTGCAGTGTTGTTGCCTTGCTTGTGTTCCCTTGTGCTTCACTACACGACTGCGGCGATGTTGCCTCTACTGTGTTGCCCGGTGCTTCACAGGGTTGCTGCCTGCTGCTATGTTCCTCTTGGGGACAGTCTGCCTACAACAAGGGTCAAAGGGTTCATGACCCAAACCATCAAATACGGGGATTCTGCAGACTGTCGAGGGTTCAGCCTCCTGATGAGTCTGTGCAACTCCGACGAAACAGTCTGTCATCACCAGCGTTTGTTTATTTTATTTTTTTCGCTCTCCGTTTTTCCAACTTGGTATCAGTACTTCATGCCTTTTTTCGCTTCTTGCTTTTGTGTTGGTTATCTGCCCGCCCCCATCCCCCATGTCCTCCACCCTATGTGACTTGCAACCTCTTGTTGTCCAGTGCCTTGTTACCTTGCTGTCATCTGCCTCACTGTGTTTTGCCTTAACGACCTTCGCATTGTGGTATTCCATGGGTATGTTAGCCGGGCGCATGAGAACACCTCACCTTCTAATGAGCCTTGACGGGAACAAGCGCCGAAAAGCGAATGAAGGGATGTGTCATCCCTCCTCTGTTGGTCACTACACCAACCTTGATGGTTATGCCGTAGTTGCTCCCCACTCTTCCTAACACCCTAATATGCTCCCCCCTAATTAATCCTCCACTTTCCTATGGAGTTGATGACTATGGGATAACCCTTCCTCCTAACTTGTGCTATGTTAAGCCTGCAGCTAACACGACGTGATGCTACGTTTGGACTGAAGGATGGTCTGGTTCCCTATGATTATGGGGCTGTCGTGTTATACACACCCATTACACACACA
>BFEA01000475.1:25968-42638 GCA_003427395.1 Chara braunii
GCGGCGGGGGTGCGGGGGTGAAACCCCCACCCCGGCTTGGGCCCCGGGGATCCCCGTGTGACAACACTGCACGGGGCCATGATAAGAGAGCAGAAGGCTTGCGCGCTTTGTTCTTCGTCCTCCTATTTTTTAGAAGCTAAGTTCATGGCGGAATGCCAATTTTTTTCCCATCTACTTGTGTGCTTCTAACTCTTTTCCCTGTCCTTAGTCCCCTTTTTTGGTCAAGATATGGCTCCGTCAACGCTTTTCGTTCTCTGCGTCTCTCCCTCTCTCTCTTCCTCTGTGTTTTTCTTCATGGATGGTTGAACTTCCTGATGACTTCCTTGCCCCTACCAACTTCTGAAATCCCGCTTCGCTCATCTCTTTAAGCTCATTCGGATGTCGTCGAGACGGACATCGTTGAATTTAAGAGGCCATCGAGCTCGAATGATCTTGTCTTTCCTCTCCCTCTACTCCTTTGCGCGTGGCGAATGATGATGATTGATGTATGCTAGAACTTTCGCCCCTACTTGTCTTTGATGCTCACCATTCGCCGGGCGAACTCATTGGAGCACAAAAACAAGTCAGGAGACTCTGAGGCGTTTGCCTACATTGGCTGAACTGATGTTTTGATAATCGGGACAAATTATGACTTTGAATTGATTTGATTTTTCATGCATGATTCATTATAGTTTCTCACTCTTCCGGATCAGTGCTAGATACTAACCTTTCTTTTTAATTGGATCAAATAACGGATTNTTTGATTTTTCATGCATGATTCATTATAGTTTCTCACTCTTCCGGATCAGTGCTAGATACTAACCTTTCTTTTTAATTGGATCAAATAACGGATTGCATGAGCTCACGGCTCTAGTTGGTGTATGTCATGTGGACTGATCAGGCGGACCCGACTTTGATTTTTCATGCATGATTCATTATAGTTTCTCACTCTTCCGGATCAATGCTAGATACTAGTCCTTCTCTTTGATTGGATCAAATGACGGATTGTATGAACTCACGGCTCTAGTTAGTGTATGTTCTATGCACTGATCAGGCGGACCCGACTGGGTGCCGACTTCCGGTACTTCGGCAGCGCCCATTTTTGTATAACGTGGAAAAGACACGTGTATGAGAGTGGGACGTACGAGAAGTCGTCGCAAAGATCGGAGGGCGTTATTATTTCCCATTTTCTGCCTTATTCCTTATTATTGCCTTTTAAGAGTTGATTGTCATCTTGTGGACGGCGGTGGCACCCCATTGGCCTTTTTTTTTTTTTTTTTTTTTTTTTTGACAGAGAGAAGCTCCAGTCTATTCGTGGGGAGCAGCACGTGCTGGGAACCGGGCCGAGCGTCCCATATGAACATACATCAGTATGTAACACCGGAGCCATTATCCGGCTTTAGCTGAGAAAAACCTGAGAATACAAAATTCTAATGCTGATGATACTAATGATGCCAGTGATGACAAAAGATGTAGCCACACATGCTGAGTCAGCCATACTGGACTCCTAATCCTGAACAACTCCAAGCCCTCCCTTACCAGGATATTGCAACTCTAGAACAAGACAAACCTATCCCCCCACTGCCATAGTTGATCTCTCCTCACTACCCAGACTAACCCCACCCCATAGGTTGTCAAGGTAGCCCCTCCTGGTTCACCATTGGCTTGCTTTCCTCCCTCAGCAAACCCCAACTCTCTCTACAAGGCCTCCCGCCCCTGCCAATTACAGGTTACAGGGCTATGCCCCAACTTCGGCCAGCGTTGTTCTGGCCTCGGCAATCCAGGAGCACAGAACAAAGCAACTTCAGCAGTTATCAGTCTAGGTTCGACGATCCCAGAATCCCTATATCCCAAATAAAGAAGAAGACCAGGTGCTGCCAAGATTGTAGAGCAGCAGGTGGCTGGTTTTGAAGCATTGAACTGTATTGAAATTATCAGATCTTTTTTTGACGTGTCGAGTTTATTAGATCGTGAAAAGGATACGCTTCCATTGGTCACAGCTCAAACCAATCCATAACCACTGTACCCTGTCTCATGCTGCCTCCACCGAGGAAAATCCCTCGGCCCCAACATAAAAAACATCCCCTCCCCTCCCTCCACCACATCCGCGAAGGCAACCAATCCCTTCCTAGAGGCTGCCTTTGCCCACCCCTTGTCCCTGTCTGCCCCGCTCGGGATGAAGGCGACCAACTCTCCAACCCCGGCCCCAGATTCAGACAATCCCCAGTCTGCCCTACTCCCAATAGGGCTACTGCCTCCCACCATGCAACACCCCTGTAGAATAAGGCTCCCCTGTAACAGACCCCAGGGTTAATTTTTCGGAGACAGCTAACTAGTAGTCTATACCCACAACTGGCCAGCCCTATCTCTCCTTCCCCTAGCTTACCCAAGGCCAGGCGGAGCCCAGGTTGACAGTCCTACCGTCCTTCCCCTGGCTTGTCCCCTAACTTGGCCAGGCGGATCTCAGACCTGCTGTGGGTAACTACCGTATGTCTGTACCCTGGGGTCTCAAAACCCCCCTGCCTACCAAAATTTCAGCCGTAACCTCCGAAGTCCTATCCCTACTAAAGCGTCTGCAAAATTCAATGTTCAAAGTCCCCAATTAGGAAAAGGAAACTGCAAAATTCAATGTTCAAAGTCCCCAATTAGGAAAAGGAAACTGCAAAATTCAATGTTCAAAGTCCCCAATTAGGAAAAGGAAACTCATGAAAAAATAAAATAAAGAGAATTATCCTCAAAAAGTAAGTAATTAAGAAATAGGTAATCGGGATATAGGTAATCAAAGTATAGGTAATCTAATGTAGGTAATCAGGATATCGTCAATCAGGATGTAAACATTAATGACTACTGGATAATTGGGTAGACGAAAACGGAACCCTGAGACTGAAGGTTTTCAGATGATTTTAGTATTGATGATGGTAGTGATGATGATGAAAGTGTTATGGATGATTATTTGAGTGAAGCAAGCCTATTGATAGTAGTGGCGATCAACTTCGCCTACAGATGAATTACGACTAATGAAAAAATTGTGATGAGGGTGAGCATGCCAATGAAACTGCCCTCGCCCGACACACTCGAATTTCATGGCGTGCCCTAGATCTTCGATAGCTCCTAATCCGTTGGGCCATTTGATGTGAAATTTGGACCACCTTAGCTCCTCGCCATAGACCATCGGTGGTTGAATTTTCAGCTCACAATCACGTGCAATCGTCGAGCGCGTGCGCGCTATTTTCGTTGCTACGTGCAGTTATCTAGCGCGCGCGGCTCCTCTTCGTGGCGGTAACCTTGATTGATGATTCAACGGAAAAATTTCCCAGAATTAAATAATCATTCTATAGTAAAATTACAATCTAGATTTCAAATTTTCATTCCATCTTAAAAAATGTCATTCCAATTTTAAAATTTTTCATCTTATTTGCAAACTTTCATTCCAAGAATAGGGTATCCCTTCTTATTCGGACTGCATGCTAGAGATGGAATGAAAGTCTGGATGAGTTCATGAAATATTTTAATTGGACTGTCATTCTAAGTAAGGATTTTCAGTCATAAATAGGTTAATCCAATCTAAATTAGAAGATATTTGTTGAAGTAGAATGAAAATTTAATTAAAACATTTCATAAACTCGTCAAGACTTTCATTCCATCTTGAACAAATAGATGTAGTTGGAAGGGAAAACTCATATTTAGACAGAAACTTATCAAATAAAACTGAAAATTTTAGAATTGGACGAACATTGGAATGATAATTTATAAATATGCAGGATTTTTTTTTTATGGAATGTTTTTTCAACTTTCATTTCTCGTTGAAATTTTTCTGTTGTTGTTGAAATGATGACGATGATGACTGGTGACTATGATTTCAATGATGATGATAATGATGATGATGATGATGATGATTCAAATGATGATGATGATGATTATGATGATGAATACTGCTGACGAGAGTCAACTTCCGATCGGAGAGATCACGATGAAAGTAAATGATGACGATGATGATAATGATGACGATGATCACTGATGACTACGATGAAGATGGTGAAATTGCTAATTATGCGCCCTGTGGTGATGCACTAATGGTGATGATAATAGGGATGGGCAGCGCCCTAGCACCCTGAAGTAGTGAATTATGAATGAGGTGCTTGCACGCTAACCAACTTACCTTGTTTCCAGTACTAGTAACGCAATATTACTGACAAGCTGCTCGCGGCCCTTGTTACCGCCTTAATGATGATGAAGAGCATCACCCTAATGATATCGGTGGCGACGGTGAGCATCCCTAATGATGATAACGAAACCCTTACGTTGTTCCTTTGAGTCATGCTCGACAACAGTGATGATGAAAAAATGATGATGGCAATGACGAACAGCCCATTGGCCTAACACTCTCTATTGCGCTTGTTGCCGCATTGAGCATTATCGACAAAGGGGGTTCCACACCTGGAGACACGGCGAGGACAAGTATAAGGAAAGAGCAACCAGGCTGCGGCCTTCCACGTCGGATTCCAAGCTCTGCAGTGAGCAACGCTGGGACTTAATTCGAAAACGAGATCCCACGTACGCACCCCTGCATTTTTGTTCAAAAAGATGTCGAGTAGCCCGCATGGAAGTTCAAAGATATTTTTTGGATTAGACGAATGTTTGAAAGTCGCCGCGCCTGCTTCCTTCCCGCGCGGGGGGGTGATGACCAATTCTCGCTAGACACCTGGACCACAAGGGGGATTTCAGTTTTGTGTCCCCACTCTCAATTTCCCAAAAATCCTTGGCACACCCCATTTTGCTGTTCTTCCAGGGCCTTTTTTCGCATTTTTAATCACTCCAACCGGAAGACGGCGTAGGGCGTGAGGTTAGAACTTCACAAGGCCCTTCTGACACCAATGTTAGTGTACCAAGTCCAAAACCTATCCCTCGCCAACGCTGCGCTCCAGGCCTGTGCACCGGCCCTGCAGGGAGCCAGACACACAAACCTTCTCAGACAAGAAGACAACGACCACGATGTCCCCATAAGCCAGCTTCTCAGGGTCAGGGTGTTGGAATCCCAAAATATGGAAAACTGGGTTAATGAGTCTGCTACCCCCATTAGCACTCTCCACTTCGACCCAGCCGAGTGGGAATGGGAGGGCCCCTGCCCCATGACACTGTGGGAAATATAGTGAAAGGGGGTTATAGAACAGAAAGACCACCAACAAAGACCTAAAAAACTGTGGCCACCCGGTGGGCAAGAGACTGGACATTCCACCAGCAGAGGTACACAACCTTAACTGGTCTTCCTATGCGAAGATTATGCCCACGGCCCATCGATCCCTCCAATGGCACGTCGTGCACCGCAGTTTGCCAACACCGGACTCGTTGGTCCCAAGGCCGCAGTTGGAGCAGAAAGGACTCCTCTTGCCTATCTGCTCCTACCGTGACTGTGGAAGATCCACACAACCGGTGAGGGCGACCTTGGAACACCGCCTATTGACATGTCTGATTGTCGCAAAGCTTTGGAGCTAGTGAGATGCCCCCCGACACTTCCTCACAAGAAAGCGCTTCGCGTGCGATCAGGCGACCATATTGCTGGCGAAACACACTGTCGAGACACGACAATCAGACCCCTTCTCACCAAATCGTTTCACCTAATATATGAGACTAACGATCCTTATGCTGGCTTGGAGACGAGGTGATCCTTCGAACCCCCAAGCCATACAATAAATTATCTCAAGTATCACCAATCACACCCAACTGGCCAGGAGAGCGACGAGAGACCAGCTGCGGGGCACAAGCACAGGTGAGGAATGGCAACTACAATTATATCTCTCTTCTTGTTGCTTGGCAAGGTAAGAATCAGACCCTCTTCCATTTGGATCAGAATCAAAACATCATATGGGAGAGATGGCCACTGACAGAGCCTGGCTGGGCCCGCCTGCCCCCTAGCCATTTCCAGTTCCCCCGTCCCGACCAAAACTTTGTTCTCGTGGCCCCGCAGACCTGAGCCCCCCTTCACCCCTTCTACCCCTCTCCCCGTCGACCATGGGCACCCAAGATCCCAGACAGAAACAACAAGAGCGGCCACAACAGTAGCGATGGCGCCAGACATCCCATCTCTTTTCTTTGTGGCTTCTTCGTCTTGTTGTTGTTGTTGTTGTTGTTGTTCTTCTTCTCCTTCTCCTTCTTCAGCTTTGCAACCCGAAGAAGCCCCTAATAAGAATGTGGAATCTCTACAATTGGTAGAGAGGGCCCAAAGACACCATGGAAACAGCCAGTGCGACCAAAGTCTTTACCATTTCCGTTTTTTTTTTTTTTTTTTTTTTTTTTTTTTTTTTTTTTTTTTTTTTTTTTTTTTTTTTTTTTTTTTTTTTTTTTTTTTTTTTTTTTTTTTTTTTGTTGATCCCTGCGTTCTCGGTATGTTTCCAATAGAGGAATGGTCCTTTCCCCATCCCCTCCACCCTACCCCAAAAGACAAAGTGTGGGGCGTGCGCAGTCAACGATTGAGTCACTGACAGGGGCAGAGCCCACAGTCTGACCTACTTTAAAGTTTGTGTCAAAATTTTGAAACAGATAGACAAATCAGCCTGAGACTCAGCCGGAGACTCAGCCGGAGAGGAACAACTGAATTTACATCCTGTTATAAGAGCCCAGAATCGCTATTTGCAATCCCCTCCATTCAGATTGCAGCGGACCTTCATCTGCCCTGACCTACAACCAAGGCCTATTTGGCTATTTGCCTAGTTCAACCTGTGGGACCAGGCCGTGGCCTGACCCCACAGGCTGTGTGTTGTTCTAGTCCTGCCCGGTACCACTGTCGGTACCAGTCCAGTCAGTCAGTCCGCTGAGGGTATACCCCAACAGTTGTCTGTTTTTCATCATTCTTCACTTTTGCAGATCTTGGAGTACGTGCGTGTGGAGTCCGCGTCGGGGCTGCGCTGTCCCTTCCAGCTCCATCTCTATCTCCTCCTTCGTCTACCCTTCTTCTCCATCCTGTCGGACCGCCATCCCGACGGGTCCGGCACACTGGTATCAGGGCAGGCGTTTCTCCCTGCTCCCCTCCCCCATCCACCCCCTTCATCATTTCACACGTGGCTTTAGCAAAAAAACTCGTTACTTCACGTTTATTATGACACCGGTGCACGTTTTTAATTATAACTTCTGCATCCGATGTCAGAATGTTTTCATCTTTAGCTTGTTGGAAAACTCTCGACGATCCTCTTCCAACGAGCCATAGATTGTTGAATTCTGTGCGCTAGTTTTGGAGCTACGGTCGTTCAAAAATCGCATTTTGTTTTTGTCAGCTCCAAAACTGCGCGCGCTCGTTTTTTTTTTACGAGCGCTATTTCTACAGGCCGCGGCTGAAGTCGCGCCATATCTCATTGGAAGCGCCTTCGAAAAAGCTTTCCAACAAATCCTTTTTTTCCAAATTCCGCCCAGCGGATCAAAAGTTATTGGCAAAAAACGGATTTCCCCTCTCTCTCCTTTCTCCCTCCCCGTGGCCACGAGAGTACTACGTGGCAGCACTTGAAGACCCCCCTGGCTAGGGGGCTGCACTACACGTGGAGAATGTGAGTTTGGGAGATCAAGATCTCTCCCAAACTTTCTACTTGGAAGATCTGATTAGTCTGATCAGATCTTTCTGCCGTGCAGGCAGCTTGTAGCAGTTTGAAGACCCCTTCTTCCAAGGGGTTGCTTGAAGACCAAGATTCATTGGATCTTGGTGATCTTGTTACTCTTGGCCAACAAAGAGCCTGGTATCATTGCTCTCCACTAACCTACTCTCCCCCCCCCCTCTCTCTCTCCCCTACTCCATCTAATCACCTTTTCTAACGCTACCACTACTCTCTCCTCCTCCCTCCCTCTCCACCCAGCTTCCGTAACCCTTTTCTCTCCTCTCCTCCCCACTCACCATTTCTCACTAATCTCATCTACTCCTCTCCACCCTTTTCATATCCTTCTCTCCCATTCTACCACCCTCTTCTCCTCCTTGCCTCCCCCAACTACAATCGCATCATCTCCCCCATCCCCCACCTTACCTTTTTCTTTCTCTTCTCACTTCTTTCTCTCTTTCTTCATCACTTTTCCATCCCCCCCCCAACCCAACTCCGAATTTTTCTGTTTTTCTTCTTTTCTCTTTCTCTTTGATGTAAAATTTCTCTTTTCTTCCAAAAATTTGAATCATCTTATTTCCTACTTCTTTTCTTATTTTTTAATTTATTTTTTGATTTATTTTATTTATTCTGAAAATTCGTAATTTTCTGCGGCACCTCTATATCTTGCTAGGACTGATTCTTTCTTTGTCGTAAATGCACATTTTGACCACTTGAGGGTAGCGAAGCGCTGGCCAAATTTTTCCATTCTACTTAGTCTTTTCTTGACGGCATACTTCGATCCCATGGGGGTAACGAAATGCTGCCGAAATTTTTGAAAATTTTTCAAAACTTAGCTTCTCTTCACTCTCTTCCACCTCCTTATTTATTTATTTATTTACTTTTTTTCTTTCTTTTTTTTTTTTTTTTTTTTTTTTTTTTTTCCTGAGAATTTTAATTTGCGGCATTTTGAAAGTTAGTGTGTCCCTCTTGCACTTTCCTTCCTCTTGGCACATTTTTGACCCCATGCGGGGTGAGAAAATGCTGCCGAAAATTCCAGAAAAATAAATATTCTCTCTCCTCACTCTTTACATTTTATTTATTTATTTATTTTTATTTATTTTTTTATTTTATTTTCATCTCGAAAATCCATTGTTTACTCTATTCTCCCTCCCCTCCATTGTTATTATTTTCTTTTCTTGATTAAGTTGTCGCCACCTTCCCCTAACCACCTAAACTCCGGCTAGGGTTTCCTTAGGGTTTTTCTAGGGTTTAGGGTTCTCCTAAACCCCCTACTCTCCCGCCTCCTCCTGTCGGGCACCCTGGACCCGAACGGTTCCTCCCCCTTCGAGCGATTTGGTGCGCTTTTCTCACGCGCGACCCGCCAAATCCGGGGTGAGCCGACTCACACATACTCACTCCGCTCCCGCGGTCCCCTTCCTCTTACCGGCGGGCCCCTCTCCCCACACACCCCCGTGAGCTCTACCTCCCTTTCCCTTCCGGCCATGGAAGGGAGTTCCTTTGAGGAGATCACCGCGACGCCGTCCACCTCCCAGGTGAGCGTTCAGCCAGCGGGTCAGGGTCAGGCCCATGCGGACACGATGGACCTTCATGCCACCCTCGTAGCGATCCAGGCGCAACTTAGTATGCTTGGACCATTGCAAGCGCAAATCAATGCGCTTGCCCTAGACGTCAACCGCCTCAAGGGCTCTCCTCATCACTCTCCCCACCGCTCCCATACCCCATCCCCTACCGGCTCCCCACGACTCCAGAGTCGGAGACATCGTGGTTCCCCCTCCTCTGCGGGCCAGGCCCAACACTCCCCCGCAGCAGTGGCGAGTGCTGCTGCCGCTCAGACCAACCCGTCTGTTGCGACAGTTCTCCCGGCCATGACCGCCCCTACCGTCTCTACTACTGCCGTAGGTGCTGTGGTCCAGGTACCGCCTTCTGGCCCAGCAGTTTCATCGACCCACACCGGTGTTGCTTCCCAGCTTCCCGCACCGGTCGTGGCAATACGGCTCCGCCCTCTTCTTCCTGCCTTCGTCCCCCCGTCCTCACAGCAGGGTACCGCCCAGGCTGGGATTCCTCCTCCCACTGGGAGACCCGCTCCGCCCCCTCCACCTCCGACCCCGCGCACCCAGCGAGTGGCCACTTTACAGGCCACCATTGCGCAGGCTCAGGCGGAGATTCTCGCTCTGAGACAGCCTCACCCATCACAGGCTGCCCACCCTTTTTCCTCTACCACCCCTTCGGTCCCCATGATGCAGGCTCGTTTCCCTCGACCTGCTCCTCAGCCTCTTCCCTCCTACCTGGCTATTCCGGGACAGCTGCCCGCGGCCGTTGCCTCCTCGTCTGCTGGTCCATCCGCCAGCGGCCACGGCCCACAGCCTTCCCCCACCTCTGCCCCTGCAACGGCCTCGACTTACGCTGCCGCAGTTCACTTGCCTCGATCTCTCTCCCCCCGCCATCAGCACAGTGGACATCCTCCTGTGCGCACCACGGACATTCCCGAGTATGATGGGACATCCCGTGTCTCTCGCTGGTTGCAGATAGCAACGCGCACGCTCTCTATGACGACCACCCGTCAGGAGTTGTGGTGCGATGTGCTCGCAACCAAATTGCGAGGTAGCCCTTCCACTGCGTGGGAGGATCATTATACCCAGCGCCTCCGCGTGGGTGAGGTCCCCACTCTGGCCGACTTCGCGGCCTTCCTTCATGACCGTTTCGACGCTCGTCATGATGCCACCGACGCCTTAGACCGCGTCACCCAGACCAGATGGTCCGGGTCCTCTGTACCGGCCGACCTGGAGCGTCACATCCGGGTGTTTCAGGACGCTCGCCTTGTTTGTGACGAGACGTTCCTACCGGAAGTCACACTCACCGACCGGTTCCTTGTCAGCTTGCCGACTGACTACCGCCTAGAGCTATGGAGACGATCATTCTCTTCCGCGGAGCAGGCATACGGGGCTGCGCGTCAGTACCAGAGGATGTGCAGTCGCTTCTCCGTCGCCCCATCCTCTTCGCGACCAGCCGCCACCTCCCAGTCTCGGGGTACCACCCGAGGCCGCTCCTCGTTTGCTGGTCATTTTCGTCACCCGGCTCGACCTGGAGCACCATTCTCTCGGCACTACAGTTCTCTCGAGTATGGAGAGGACGCCTCAGCCGAACTCGATCCTACCATTGGCGACGCCCCCGAGGACATCGAGCTTCGAGACGTCATCAAGTACCACTTGGATGACGACACTGTCCCAATGGCCGAGCGCCTGCAGATGGCCATGTCTGCCATGGGTCGTGCACGTAGTCAGGTTGCACAGGCTCGCGCACGCACACCTACGGTTCCTCAGATAGACCTCCCGCAGGGTTATGTCCCTCCTCGCGGAGCTCTATCCCCTGAGGAGCGTGCCGCCCTCGAGGCCCGACGCGGCTGCCTTCGTTGCCGCCTAGATGGACACACCTCCTCACGGTGTCCATACCAGACCGCCCTCGATCGGCACTACGCTGACATCTCTCGTCAGCGTCGATCTCAATCCCCCCCCGGCCCCGCCCGACCAGCCCCATCCACCTAGCCACGGTGCACCGTGCCCCTGAGGCCTCGCACGTAGCCGGCTTTCCCACCACCGAGTCGCGGTTTGCCCCTTTGGCTACCCCACCACAGGACCCTCAAGACAGGACAGACGCAGTTTTCTCCGCCCCATCGTCTGTCGAGGTACCGTCTGCCTCCCAGCAGACCGCCGAATCTAGCGCTTCTCCCGCGAGACTTCAGACGCGTCGCTCCATTCGCACAGCCCGTTGTAGCGCTCAGCTGGCGACTCGCGATGACGTTGTGTCATCTCTCCTGGACTTGAGCATTCTGCAGGCTCGTCAGGAGCGACTCACGAGACACGTCAACGTCCTGCGTCGTCTTCTCGCTCTGCTTTCTGACCCTGATCGCACCCTACCCATTATCCCTATTCGCCTAGGGACATCTACAAATGTGTACCGCGCTTTATGGGACTCTGGCTCGCAGGGAGATTTCGTTCACCCTCGAGTGGTTGAGGAAGCTCGCCTAGCTACCTCTGGGTCCCGCTCTCCTATCTACGTTACCCTCGGAGATAACAAGACACAGCGCTTCTTTGATCAGACGGTCCCCAACCTCCACTTCTCCCTCACCCTCCAGCGACCGGATAGTACCCAGGCGCCTCGGCGCTACCATTCCTCCGCATACTTCGATGTGTTGGAGAGTGGGTACGACTTTATCCTTGGCACTCCCTGGTCTCGCCGGTTCCGTAGCACAGAGGCCGAATGGGCGACCGAGACACTCGTTCTCAAAACGAAGTGTGGTCAGACCCATCGCGTCCCCTTCATTGGAACCACGGGCGACACTCCTCCCGACCTACCTCCCCGGGACCCTCATCCCTCAGGATCTCATCCCGACATTGCCTTCACCTCCCCTCGTCAGTTTGCTCACTTCATACGACAGGAGGACGTCACGTTCTACTCAGTGAACGTCATGGATCTTCTTCGCTACGATCCACTCTGTCCCGAGGTTGAGCTCATCTCTTTGGAGCCCGATCCCCCTGACCCACCTTCCATCTTCGCGGCTCCCATCTCTACATCCACTCGTCAGCCTGCGGATATCCCCTCCACGTCTGAGGCCCCTGCGCCGTCGACTGTCGAGTCCACACATACGTCTCGTGCCGACGCAGATGCTGAGGAACTCACACGGTTCACGACAGACTTAGAGCCAGCCGTTCACGACCTGATTCGAGAGTACCGCGACGTCTTTCCCCCGTACTTCTCATACAGCGGGATTCCCCCGATGCGCGGTGTTGAGCATTTTATCCAGCTCGTGTCTGACTATCGTGTTCACCATCAGGCACCGTACCGACTCTCGATTCCAGAGGCGACGGAACTCAAGCGTTAACTTGAGGAGCTCCTTCGACTGGGTTTCATTAAACCCAGTAACTCCCCTTGGGGTGCACCTGTCCTCTTTTCTCGCAAAGCGGACGGAACTCTTCGCCTCTGCATCGACTACCGCGGCCTTAAGCGTTACACGGTTAAGAACAGCTATCCCATGCCTCGCGCGGATGAGCTGTTTGACCGTCTGGTAGGCAACCGCTTCTTCACGAAGATCGATCTTCGTAGCGGTTACCACTTGATCCGCGTTGCCACAGAGGACCAGCCGAAGACCGCCTTTCGGTCGCGCTTCGGCCACTACGAGTTCACGGTGATGCCATTCGGCCTCACCAATGCCCCCGCCACCTTCCAGACGGCGATGAACGACATCTTCAGGGACATCCTTGAAGAATACGTTCTCGTATACCTGGACGACGTCTTGGTCTACAGTCGTACCTTAGAAGACCATCTCAGACACCTCCGTGATGTCCTACAACGCTTACGCAAGCATGGCTTCTATGCCAAACTCAGTAAGTGCCGCTTTGCCCAGCGCAAAGTGGACTTCCTAGGATACCATGTGTCTGACCAGGGTCTCCACATGGACGACGCGAAGATCACTGCTATTGCAGAGTGGCCCGTCCCCACATCTGCCAAGCAGCTTCGCAGTTTCCTAGGCCTCACCAGCTACTATAGTAATTTTATCCAGGGATACGCTAGATATTCCTACGTCCTTACCTCCACCCTCCTCCGGAAGAACCCGCCGTGGTTTTGGACACCCCTGTGCGAGAACGCCTTTCGCGCCCTCAAGAAGGCGGTGACTTGTGCGCCAGTTCTTCGCCTCCCTGATTTTGATCGTCCCTTTATCGTCACCACCGATGCGTCAGATTTTGCAGTAGGAGCAGTCCTCTCTCAGGTGTTTCCCTCTCCTCTGGATTCATCTTATCCTCATGTTCCTCCTTTCCCCCCCCCTCCTACTGACACTGCTTCTCGACTGACGCCTACCCTCCCACCACTTCCCTCCACTGACAGTCCTCCTGTTACTTACTCCCCGACCATCGCGGAGGATGGGACTGTCGAGGCTCGTGGTGGGGATTGCCCGATCGCTTTCTACTCCCGTCAGCTACTGCCTGCCGAGATAAACTACATCGCCGATGAACGTGAGGTTCTCAGAGTAGTTTATGCTACCCGGCATTGGCGTCATTATCTTCACGGGGCGCCCTTCACGGTGCGCACGGACAACTCAGTTGTCCAGGCTTTCCTCACGAAGCCTAAGCTTTCCCCTCGACAGGCACGCTGGTGGTGTGCCTTATCCGAGTTCAGTTTCACCACTCAGCCCATCAAGGGTGAAACGAACCGCGTCGCCGATGCCTTGTCCCGCCGTCCTGATCACAATTAGGAACCCATCCATCTTGCTGCGATCTCCATCACCATCTTGCTGCCATCTCCATCACCACTGTTGATCAGTCGGTGATCGACGCGTATCGCACTCAGTACCGCCACTGCCCCGATTATTGCGTCATCCACGCGATACTGCGGAGTGGCAAGACCGTCCCTTCCTACTCCCTCGGGGAGAACGGCCTTGTGTACTGGCATGGCAGATCTGGTCAGCTAGAACCACGTATCTGCGTTCCCTCCACTGGACAGCTCCGCGTCCAGACCATAGCAGAGTTCCATGACCAGGCAGCTGCCGGTCATACGGGTTTCCACAAGACTTGGCTCGTGTTTGCCGCCTATACGTCTGGTCAAAGTTCAAGGACTTTGTCAAAGCCTACATCCAGGAGTGTCCTACCTGCTAGGAGGTGAACAGTGCGAACCACCTTCCGTATGGGTTACTTCGGCCCCTACCCATACTTGAGGGTCGTTGGCAGTCCATTTCGATGGATTTCATTGGTCCCCTCCGCCCACCTACTGAGCGCGGTCATGATGCTATCTTGGTCGTCGTCGATCACTTCACGAAGCGTGCACGTTTTGTTCCGTGCCGCTATCGCATCAGCGCTCGTGAGGTCGCCGACATCGTCTTCGACCGAGTTGTGAGAGATCACGGCTTACCTCAGAGCATCATCTCCGACCGTGACCCGCGCTTTACCAGCACATTCTGGCGACGCCTACACGAGGTGTACGGATCCCAGCTCCGCTTCTCATCGTCTTACCACCCTCATACGGATGGTCAGACTGAGGTCACCAACAAAACTCTCGGTAAAATCCTCCGAAAGTTTGTTAGGGATGACCAGCAGTGAAACTTACACTTAGCCCACGCGGAGATTGCGTACAACCACGCTGTTTCGCCATCCATGGGGATGTCGCCATTCTATTGCGACCTCGGCTACCACCCTCGCGTACCCGCAGATTTCCTACGACCATCGCGGTTGCGCCCAGACACTCGTTGCCCTGCGCTTGACGACTGGATCGCCCACATGGCGGCGATTATGAAGCGCGCACATGAGAGTTTAGCCGACTCCCAGACTCGCATGGCCGCACGAGCGAACCGATCACGAATGGATCATCCATTCAAAGTCGGTGACGATGTGCTTGTCGACGCACGCCGTTTACAGCTCGAAGCAGATACGCTTCGCTAGTTCAGGCGTCGTTTCTTCGGTCCATTCCGCATCCTTCAGGCCGTCGGCTCTGACACTGCAGCTAGTCCGGTCAGCTTCCGTGTGAAGCTACCTGATTACCTTCGACAGGCTCGCTTACACGATGTTTACCACGTCTCCTTGCTGCGTCCTTATCGCAGACCGTCCGAGCGCTTCGCCGGACGCCCTTATGAGCGCCCTCCACCTATCATGGTGGACGGTCACGAGGAGTTCGTTGTTTCCGACATCGTATCACGCCGAGTTACCGACGATACCCCTCCACGCATCGAGTACCTTGTGCGTTGGAAGGGTTACCCTGATGAGGAGGCTACTTGCGAGCCCCTCGAGCACTTGCAGCACGCCAGGATGTTGATGCGTGCATATGATCGTGCTCGTCGTGCTGAGACATCTGCTTCTACTCAGCCGACTGACCCTCTTCCTCCTCCTCCGGATGAGGAGATTGCTGAGGACGAGCCCGCTCCCTCTGAGGCCGTTCCTCAGCCGCAGACGGTCGCCTCCGAGCGTCCACAGCGCACTCATCGTCGCCGTTCGCGTTACGATGATTGACACTCTTATCCTCCATCGTTCCCCACTGATTCACACCATCAGGTACTCCATCATCAACTCTTCTTCAGGATGTCAGCGTTTTGCGGCTCTGCTTCGACATCGACCCGACTGCTACTTCATCGACGTCATCGACCACTTCGACGACTTCAGCTACCTTATCGGCTTCAGCTACTTTGGACGTGACTATTTCACGCCACCACCCTACCCTGTACATTCCCTTGCATTTGTCGCATGATGGTTCTCACTTAGTTGGGTCTCTTTGAGTTGGGCTCTCCATTGGTATCGCATAGGCATTGGGACCGTAGCGTTATCTTGACTTCCTTGCTCCCAGATCTAGCTCCCTCCTCCCCCAGTTGGTGAGTTGTGTGTATATTTCCCTCACCCACTGCCCTCATCACCCTAGTGCCGGCCCTTGCATGCCTTCAGCTAGGCATATCTCCACCCTATTCCAGGCTCCCCCCTTTTCATGGTCGACCCTGCATGGTGTCACCCTTTTGTCGAGCATTACCCGCCTTGATGGTCTATTTGTTAGGGTCATTGGTTTTGTTTCGCTGCCACTCTCCCACCTTGAGCCTGATGACCTATCCCACCTTCATGTGTGACTGCCCTTAGGAGTTTCGATTCTTAGGCTGCATTCACCCCCTCTGAGACCATCCCACTCTTAGTGGTTCAGCGACATGACATTATCTTCTGACATATTGCTCTTTTCCTTTCAGCACTGAGGCCACTGCCTCCAGGACTTTAGGATTGTATCATACTACATTTCATTTTCTGTTGTTAGCTAGGATATGTATACCAGACATTTGCTTTTTCTTTGACATTATGTAGCTTAGGATGCATCGCATGGACTCCGCATGGAGCTTGCTCCGCATCCTAGATTTCTCAGCTTTCTTTATTGCAGAGTTCCGCTGCTTTTGCGGATAGCGTGTTTATGGCTCTTGCGATCCATTACAGGTCTGAGGATCGTGCAGCGGGCCTTCATCTGCCCTAGTCTACAGCCAAGGCCTATTTGGCTATTTGCCCAATTCGGCCTGTGGGACCAGGCCGTGGCCTGACCCCACAGGCCGTGTGCTGTTCTAGTCCTGCCCGGTACCACTGTCGGTACCAGTCCAGTCCAGTC
>BFEA01000475.1:63094-74180 GCA_003427395.1 Chara braunii
GGAGATAGAAGGGGGAGAGAGCGACGGGAAAGATGAGGTGTAAGAGGAGAAGCAGGAGGAGAAGACTTTGAGGAGAGTGCTCTACGAACGCCATGCTGATCCCTCGGAACTCAAGGATCAACCAATCAGATTCATCGCATGATAGGAAGGTCCTATCGATCCACGCACCTGATTGGCGAGCGGGAGTTATCGGGGGATCGACCGGGCGTCGTACGCCAGACTTAGAGGGTGAGAAGAGAAAAGGCGCGAGAGGTGGCGCAAGACGGGTCCAAGATTCAGATGATCAAGAAAGGGAAATGAGCGCGCGAAAGCAAGGTGGGAGAGAGAGAGAGGGAGAAGGAAAAACAGTTACGGGGAGAGAGAAAAAGGAGGGAGAAGGGAAGGGAGGCGCAGGAGGGAGTGATGTGGGGGACAGAGAGGAGGAAGTTTTTGCATGCACGGCGCCGTCAACAAAAAAAGGAAAAAGGCACCGAAACATTAACAGCTTGCTTCTATCATAATTCAAAATTGAAATCACCATATCCGCGCGCGAAAAAGCGACACGAGAAAAGAAAATCCTACGCCTATTCGTATTCACGCAAAATCCCGAGAGTTTTCCCCATCGCGCCCAAAAATATTCACACACCCAAAAAGGACACGTCGAAGTTTCGCTTATCCCAAAATTCCCAACTACCGAGCCCAATTCCCAGTGCGCTTGCTAAGACGCACGTAAATTCCCATGTATTTTCCGACTTTGCAAGAAGAAAAACAGAACTCAGCAGTCGAAAAAGTTTTGAAAAAGCAAAATGCGGGTCCCGAAAGCAAAAACTCAAAATGGGCTTTTCCTGGGGTTGGTATGATACAAGTAAAAGAAAGGGTACGAAAGATGGCACGGGGTCGGGAAGTGGTTCGTCACATATGTGACGCGCAGGGGGTTCCAAAATTATGCGATCTCCTGATTGCATCAACAGAAAAATTCCCACGAGAAATGAAAGTTGAAAAAACATTCCATAAAAAAAAATCCTTCATATTTAAAAATTATCATTTCAATGTTCGTCCAATTCTTAAAATTTTCAGTTTTATTTGACAAGTTCCCGTCTAAATATGAGCTTTCTCTTCCAACTACATCTATTTGTTCAAGATCGAATGAAAGTCTGGATGAGTTTATGAAATGTTTTAATTAAATTTTCATACTATTCCAACAAATATCTTCTAATTTAGATTGGATTAACCTATTTATGACTGAAAATCCTTACTTAGAATGACAGTCCAATTAAAATATTTCATAAACTCATCCAGTTTTTCATTTCATCTCTAGCATGCAGTCCAAATAAGAAGGGATACCCTATTCTTGGAATGAAAGTTTGCAAGTAAGATGAAAAATTTTAAAAGTGGAATGACATTTTTTAAGATGGAATGAAAATTTAAAATTTAGATTGTAATTTTACTATATAATGATTATTTAATTGTGGAAAAATTTTCTGTTGATGTCATGGCGAAAAAGAAGAGGGGAAAACAGAGTGATGCATGAGGAACCAAGCGTATCAACAGAGCAGAAAGAAGTACAAGGAACGATAACTGGGCCGCGGATGAGATGACGACAACATCCGTGGCAAGATCTCTGTAGCCCTGTCATATGCAACCCTCTGCCTCGTGGAGATCGTCTAGGTGACGCCATCATGGTCCACCTGATCTCCATGTGCTTTGCACCCTTGCTCGTTGCCGTCTGTCGAATCAACGCGCAGGTTGACGTCATCGTTGATGGCGTGATCTTCGCGAAGCTTACCGATTCGTGCCGATGAAGGGAGGAGAGAAAAAAAGGGGGGGGGGGGGGGGGTATGGAAGGGAATGGGATCTACCACCTAGTTGGAATTGGCCAGTAGAGGCGGTACATGCCGGGGATCTCACGGGGATGACGGGGGGGGAATGGGGGTAGGAAGCGATTCATCCCTTCCATTGTCATCGGGAGTTCCTCATATCGGATGATCCGGTGGAAGCGGGGGAAATGATCGCCACTGCGGGGGAGGGAAGCGAGGTAATCGCGATAGAAAGAGGAGAGGGTGTGGAAAAGCGCCGCTCGAAAGATCTCGAAGTGGCGACAGGCGGGGATTGTCCCCGTGGCAACGCAGTAGACTTCTACGACATTGGATCGCTCCCATGAAGCGCTGAACAGCAGGAGGTGCCAGCAGAACGTGGGGGCAGCGGATTGAAGGGAGGCGTGGGGGTGGACGGTGGCGAGTAGACAGGTAGAAAAGAAGTCGCGGAAGAGATGGGGATGGCAAGGATGGGAAGGGAAGGTGACGGGGGTACGGATCTGCTCGAGGGTGAGAAAATCAAGGGGTCAGCGGGGCAGCGTCCGAGGTCGAAGGCCTATCGCCCACATTGGTACGTGGGCGAACTGGGGGACGGGCGGGGCTGGAGGAGGAGGGGGATCGGCGCCGTCTTCGTCGCGCGGTACTTGAGGTGGCAGCTGCAGTGTCGCCATCTTCGGGCCTCGGCGGCTCCGGATCCCTGGTTGGATCGCTACCGATGCGCAGGCTAGCCTCGCTAGCGAAGGGCAGCTGGCGCTTCCCGACGACAATTTCTTCGCGCTTCTGCGCCACTTCCGGATTTTCCGCTTCCGTTCCCGTGCGCGTGGCTTCCTCCGGCGGGACTTTCCACACGGACCCGGTTCCTTCTTCTTCCTCTTCCTCCTCACTCAGCTCGCCCTCGCTATGTTCACTATGGCTTCCATCCTCCGATGTTTCCTCGTCGTCGTCTTCTTCTTCGTCGTCGTTGTCGTCGATCACCACTTCTTCTGCCCTCGGGTAGAAGGCGTAAGGGATGATCTCGTATGGCTTCAGATACTCTTGCCGCGATGGTAGCGCATCCTCGTCCCTAGGTTCCTCCAAGCACGAAGTCCACTGAAGGTACGGATCCAAGGATCGCTCGAAAATGTACGGAGCAGGACTGTTGTCACTGTGAAAGTAGATGTCGGGCGAGAGATCGTCCGCCAATTGCACGATCGGTGCGATGAGATCCTGTGTAATCAACTGACAGCGACCCGCTCGTACCGATCCAAAGAGGAATCCAATAAGGTCACCTTCCGCGTTAGTCCTCCAACCCTGTATGATCAACAGCTCCGGATTCTCAATCCACGTGGAATGCTCGCTAGTGCCCGTCCACGTCACCTGTACTCTGGCCAAGCAAAAGGACAGCTCCTCAAAAGTTTCGCGCCACAATCGCCAATGTCCAGGAATGATAAGAGGGACTAAAAGAGGCTCGAACGAGAAGGAAAGAGAAGGGTGAAGATCGGATTGCCAGAAGGTGGGGAAGAGAGAGGGGAGACCAAAGATGGAGAGAGGAGCGAGAAGAGCAGCGTGGTTCATTGGGGATGGGGGAAGGGGACGATGGTCGGGATCGCTACTGGCCGCTCGCACGGTGATCAGCGAATAACGTCAAGGTCCGATGCAAAGATCGGGATGATGTTATAGCCCTCCCAGGCGAGGACGTGCTGCCACACGTTGGACACTTGCTCCGTCCACTCGCGCAGCGAGGCCAAGATCGCGGTATGCCGCAGCGGATTGACCGAGCTGATGTCGCCGGTGAATCCCGCCACTGTGGTGACGTGGCTCGTTCTGGGACCCGCTCGCCGATGAACTGCAGTAACCTCCGCGAACACTATCGCATGAGGGCTTCCTTCTATCCGAAATCGGCGGTGGCACAGATACCTTCGTCGCAGAAGAATCGCATCAAACGGCGGAGATCTGTATTGAGCCGAGGGTGACAAATTTGCCGGACCTCTAAGATGTGGCCACGTGGCTGCCGCAGTTGTGCGTCGAGAACCTGCTCCGTGATGAAACTCATTGCGAGGTCGGAGAGGAGGACGAGGGACACGAGGGAGAAAGAGGAGAGAGGGTTAGATCGTCGTCGTTTTTCTCGCTTTCCGAGGAAGAAGAGGGAGGAAAATCGGAAGGAGGAAGGAGACGGAGGTAGGAGGTATGTCTGACGATGGGACGGAGCTATGGCTGGTGCTAGCCTCAGGCGCGATGCGCACCGTGTTAACGCCGTTGGGCCCGAGTTCGACAACGCGAAAACAGCCAGAGAACTTGGGAGCGAGTTTCCGGTGTGTGCACATTTACGCACCTGCACTAGGTCCCCCATTTTATACTGGTATTGGGCCCCAGCATTTTCGTTCCGGGCCTCGTAGCTACGGACCTGTCTACCGTGGGCCAGCTCGGTCATCCTTTGTCTTTTTCGGGCTAGCTTCGGAACGGCCCATTCCATCAAATCGATGTACCTTTTGGCCTTGGCCTTGAGGGCCGCACACGTGTCTCTACCCCCTGCTTCGGCAATTTCCGAGTTACCCCGGTAATCGACACAGGGGAGGCTGTTAGTTCGAAGCTGAAAGGGGGTAAACCTCGTAGACTCATGAGGGGTGGCCCGGTGGATCCCAACGATCTAATATACGATCTCGGGCCAAGGACGTGTGTCGTGTGCCGCTAAGTTCCTGCGAAGGGCGGTTTTAATCATACGGTTGGCATTCTTGGCCAACCCGTTCGACTGGGATACGTGGGGTGCCGTATGTCGGAGCGTGACGCGCCTTCGTGCAAGCAGTTCCTCTACCTCACCTTTGAATTCGGACCCATTGCCAGTTAGAATTTCTTTCGTATCTAGATGGGTATAGAGGAATCGTTCGATGTATGTGGCTATTTCGGCGGCCTTTCAGGTCTTACAAGGATAGACTTCGATGTATTTGGAAAAATGGTCAATTAAAACTAACAGGATGGAATATTCACAGCGGTTTGGGCCAGGTGGTACGTCAATATCTGTCGTGTCCATACTGACTCGCTGGAAAGGACGCTCTACTTCCATTGGCACGATCGTGTTTGGCCCCCGTATAGGGGCGCGATCAGCGGCACGGACCAGACAGTTAGCGACAATGTATTTGACACCATCTCGTATATTGGACCAGAACCATCGGTTATGGTCTACAGTTGCCTCCGTGACACGTATCGCGAAATGAGCGGCCTGTTCCTCGTGAGCAGATCGGATCCAATCATATCTCTGGAAGGGATGGGGAACTGTCAGCCATGAACCCGATCCGTCAATTTTACGCTTTTCCAAATGACCGTTGATTCATCGATAGTCCCGAGATCTCTCGGTAGCCCTACGTCTGTCCTGTTTGGTGAGGTGGCCCAATGATAATCCCGCTAATTTTGCCAATAAAATTTTATCTGTCCTGACTTCCGCCCATCGGTATTTTTTGTCGTATTCAGGACCGTCCGTACGGGCGGCCTCGAATCGAACCTCCGTGGGGAGCTTGTTCGTTCTACAGAGGGGGCACCTCCATTCCTTGCTACTCGTCCGATATTGAACGCAGGCCCCGTGCGCACGGTTGACACACGTGGCACATTCTACCTAATCGACAAATCCGGTCTCGAAGGGATAACAGTCAACCCCATAAACTCGTGCAATACACGTGCAAAAATAGCAGAATTTATCGGGAAGGGTGGCGAAGAAAGCCGAGGAAGTGAGAAGGGCAGAGTTAGTAGGAGAAGAAGGGATTGCGGAGGCGAGTGGGGAAGTCATGATGGTAGAGGAGGAGAGGATGCAGGGAGGGTAGAACAGAATAATTAGTCCTCGTGTCACTTACTGCTTCGATAAGATCTCCACTTGGTTGTACCGAGGTCCAATCTCCTGTTCGGGTTCGTTCCACAGAATCACCTCCTCATTCCTCGGAACTTTCTCAGGCCGGTGCAGTCGTGTCAGTCCGTCCGCATTCCCGTGTCTCTCATGCTTCCGATGACGGACGTCAAAGTCCATGCTCTGCAGCATCGTTGGCCATCGCCCAATCGTGCCCGAGTAATCCTTCGACTTCTTCAGAGCCAACAAGGGCTCATGATCAGTCACCAGGGTGAACTTTCGCCCGTACAGGTAAGCACGAAAGTGACTGATTCCCCAGAGAGTCGCATAGCATTCTTCCGTCGGAGCGGCGTAGTTGCGCTTGCAGGCGGGTACTGATTTGGACGCATACTCCACCACACTCTCGAGTCCGCTTGGTCCCACCTGGGCAAGGATCGTCGAAATCGCCTCTGGCTGCCTTTCGGTGATGAGAACAAAAGGTTTTTCAGTATCCGGTCTTATAAGGACCGGAGCCGAAATGAGAGCAGCCTTGAGTTTGGAAAACGCTTGATCGCACTCCGGCGTCCAGATCAACGGCTGATCCTTGCGCAGGAGATTTGTGAGGGGTCCCGCAATCATCGCGAAGCTCTTGATAAATCTTCGGTAATATGAGGCTAGGCCCAGAAAGGCGCGAACTTGCGTGATAGTGGTAGGCACTGGCGCGTCCCTGACAGCTGCCACCTTCTGCGGCTCCGGTTGGAGTCTTTTGTCTGTCACCACGTGCCCCAGGAAGAAAATGGTGGTGAGGAAAAACTGACACTTCTCAAGCGCCACCTTGAAACCTGCATCTCGTAACGCATGCAGTGCCCATTCGATGTGTTGCACGTGTCCTTCGTAGGAGCTCGAATACACCAAGATGTCATCCATGTACACAATCACGCAGTAGTTGATGATGCTCTGCGCCAGGCGAGTCTTCCGTACAAAATTATGAAAAACCATGTTCACGGCCCGCTGAAAAGTCGCAGGAGCGTTGCAGATACCCATCGGACATCGAATTCATTGCCACGTGCCCTCGAAAAGTACAAACGCTGTTTTCGGTCGATCTTCCTCTCGGACAAGAAGATGATGGAACCCATGACGAACATCAAACTTGCTGAAAAATCGAGCACTCCCAATCGCATCCAATAACTCATCAATCCGGGGGAGGGGATACACATCTTTAATTGTGATATCATTCAACTTTCGATAATCAATGCAAATGTGAATCCCTCCAGCCTTCTTAGGTACGATCACAACACGGAAAGACGATGGACCTATAACAGGTTCGATCCATCCATTAGCTTCAAACTCCTTAATCCGCTGAAAGGCGGCTGCTCTTTGAGCTGGCGAGTATCGATAGGGAGCGCAGCTAATGGGCGGATGATCTCCTGTGAGGATGGCATGTTCAATTACATTAGTTAACCCAATATCATTGTCATGCACGCTTAGCACTTCTGCGTAACCATTCAATACACATATTAACGACTTCCGAAGTTCCGCGGGAACGTGACTTGGGAGGGGGATCCTCGATTCCCCGAACATATTAAGGGGCATATAGATCCAATCAACCGGCCTTTCCCGCCGCTCATGGACACTAGAGAAAACGGAACGGCTCGTGCGCACAGAAAAGACAGTTGCTATCATCTGGGACTCCGCGGGGCTGATCATCTCCGTTTCTTTAGTTTCAGCGTCAGTCTCTGAACCAACCGAAGTCGGTTCCACAGTTAGCCTTGTTAGATCCGTCATTTCTTGCATTAAATTCGGCACGTCACTTACCGGTGCATCCGCTTCTTGTTTAATCAAGGCGATGGTGGCTCCTGTCGTTAGTAATGGTCGGGGTGGAAAAACAAAAACGTCCAAATACTGTTCCATTTGCTGATAACGCGTTCGTAAGGAAAAAGCTCCTTCGTACAAGGTGCGAGGGGGTTCCAAACCATTAGCCAAATCAGAAACTTGTAATATGGGTTCCCCGAGGAGGACTGAAGGACTGACCTAGGTTGTTAGAGGCGTGAATGCACTGTCTTCAGAATCCACGTGGAAACTTCGAGTGGTGTCGGGGCACTCTCGAAATTCTTCGGGGGTTTCATGTTCGAAAAGTTCAAACAGATGCTTCCATTCCTCTTTACTGGGAATCTCTTCTTTGTATTATCGTTCCCTGATTCCATCCCCGAGGCGCGAGGGAGAGCATTCATTGGGATCAATGTCTCGGATCATCCCTATTTGGGCCGGGTAGGGACCCGTTTCATCGTCCGGGTGGAAACTCGCAACGGAACAGTTTGAGGTTTTCCCCCAGTTTGTGTGAGCACCAGTTGCTTCGAATCGAAATGCAGACGTGCACCTACCGCCATCGCCCAAGGTAATCCCAACAACACAGAATAGGAACGTACATCTATTACGAGCGCGTTAACAAGGACGTGTACTCGTCCAACTTTTACGGCCACATTCTCGATAATGCCTACGATGTTCATTGTTTCCTCGTCGGCAGAGACATAGTTTTCTCTGCCAGATTGAGGAAGAATAGATCCAAGTCGTCCCGTCTTTTTGACAGTATCCAATGATATGGCTACTGCAGAAGACCCCGTGTCGATAAGGGCATTAAACGGCTTGCCCCACACTTCACAGTCACATTCCGTACTTTTCCATAGTACCGGCCGAGCTCGTACGAAGTGATCTTTTTCCGCTAAAGAGATCGCTGCTATACGTGCGGCTTCAGGTTCGAGTTCTTTTGTGTCAGGCTCAGGGGGTACAACTTCCTTGCTTTCTTCTTTCTTCTTCAACATTTGTTGTATGTGTTGATAGGTGAAACGCTTTTGATTTTTCTGACAGTGTTGTAGAAGCTTATCATTCGCCACTTCAGATATGGTGAGCAAATGTCCCACTGGGATGGGCACTCGGATATCTAGTTGCTTGAGCGTTTTCAATACATCAATGTCTCCTCTCCAAAACTGCGGTCCAAGATTGGACTCGCGATCGACCCACTCGAGATCATCTGGGACCGATCGGATTGCTCCGGTCATGCCTGAAAGATGAAGGTATTCGAGTGGATCGACTATGTCAGCAGCATTAGAGGAGGAAGTTCCTGATGTCGCCGCCTGTGTCGTCGAAGGGGAAGGCTGCTCGGGGGCATGTGCCACGAGTTCTCTTCCTTGATCCGTATCCATCAAAGTAGCCACTCGTCCTTGATTAAGAGCGACGGGGGCCGCAGCAGGAGGAGGCTGATTTCGTTTTGGCTGCGGGCAGACCCGGGCGAAATGTCCGGGCTGTTTGCAGTTAAAACGCTCGATTTTTCATGCTGGATTAGCTAGATGGGGAAACTGAGGGGCGAATCCTCGAGCAGGCGGAGCAGGTAAGAGTGGAAACGATGCAGGGGAAGGCCGAGCAGGGGCTGGATTAGGCTTAACGAGCCTGCTCATTATTTGTTCCATTCGTTCCATATGAGCGGCCTGCATTTGGATCAGGTTGCCCATCCATTCGGACTGCTTAGTAGTAGCCGTGTGGATCATCTGGGCAAGGTGTAGGTTGGTTACGGCCGGCGAGGGGGGGTCAGATGAAGTTCCGCTTCTAACGGCTGCGATCGATTGATTCACCGGGGGAGAGGGAGGAGAAGCAGTCGGGATATCGGAAACGATGTCACCGGGAAGGTCACGGTCAGGGCGGGGATAAAACCGTTCGACCGCCTGTAGCCATGATCGCCTTTTGGCCGTTACATCCCATATGGTATCTGTAATGTCCTCGTCTCCCTGGCTGATATATTTTTTTGTATCAGCCAAGTCTAGCTCCAACGCCTTAGTGATGATAGCCGATAACTGGTGTGTTTTCGGCGGAACCTTTTTCTGCAATTTCCCTTTCAGTGTCGGACTTCGTAGGTGATCGATGAACAAATCTCGAGCGGATTTCTCATCCCGCCTGGATTTGTCCAACGTGGTTTGAAACCGATCGACGAAATCGGGCAACAATTCCCCTCGTCCTTGGGGTCGATTTTTTAGCACGTACCAGGTGGCAGCTTCACTGACTGTATCGAATCGAACCAAAAAGGTTATCTTGAATGTAGCCCAATCTACCCATGTATGTTTCCTAAACCATTCATGTGACGTGTTGCGGAGTAGCAATGTCAGAACGCGGGGGAGATCGGCTGCGCTGTAGTTCTGAGCTTCGACAGCTTCCAGCCAAGCCTCGGGATGAATATGGTTAGGGAAGAAGGGGAAAGGGGCAAGGATGCTAACGATCACCCTAGTACCGTCCACCATTGGTATTGCTGGTGCGGCTGCACTCGACTGAGACCGGGTTACTGGGCGATCCTGACGAGTTAGTTGAGGGTCTCTCCTACCTCTCGCCAGTTCGACTTACTATCATCAGAACCGACACGTGTCGGCTCCGATACCAACCTCACGCCCTGTGCTGTCTTCCGTTCGGGGTGTTACGCAGGCAGAAAGAGACCCAGAAAAACAGCAAGATGGGGTGTGCCAAGGATTTTTGGAAATTGAGTATGGGGACACAGATGGAACTGAAATCCCCCGTATAGGTTCGATGAAGCAAATCGATTAATTTCGCGCGTCGCGGAATGCGCTCGCAGTCATGGCGCGAAAACAGAGAGATCCAAATTCAATCCAAAAAGTACTGTCGGGCTTCCCACCGGGCTACGGCCCGTGGTTTCGAACGGAAAGGCTTTGGCACGCTTCGCGTGTCTCGTTTTTGTATCTGATCTCGTCGTCGTTCGCTGGTCAGTTCCGAGTCCGACGTGGATGGTCTCAGCCGAGTGGCTCTTTCCTTATGCTCGTCCTCACTCCGTATTAGGTAGTGGAAGCCCTTCGCTTCGTAGCGATCGAAACGTTGGCACTCCGTGCACAGAGTGCGCAGAGTGCAGGGCCAATGGGGCGCCACTGCCGTCCACGAAATGACGATCAGCTCGTTAAACGGCAACAATATCGAGTAGGGCGGAAAGTGCGTATCGATAATGACAAATCCGGCGTCTACGAACCCTGAACAACGATCGGCCGGAGGGAAGTAATAGTGCCCGCCGATTTTTGCGACGGCTTCTCGTACGTCCCACTCACATACACGTGTCCTTTCCTCGCTGTAGGGAAAGGGTCCTGTTGGAATGGGAGATACGGGAGGCTGGCGCCCAATCGAAGGGCACTTGTCAGTCCACATGACAATCAATCACAAATATCCCGAGACGTCATTAAAAGCAGAAGCGATTCGCGTGACCCTCAATCCACCCTTTTGACACAAGAGCGAGAGCAAACACACATCCACTTGATCATGCATATGACTAAGGGACCGATCCGCGACTCAGTTCAACACAACGTTGGTCCCTGGCGCCTTATTTCTCAAGGCCGCCCGGTGGCTTGGCTGCTGATGTCGAGCAGCATAAGGCAGATGGCATGCGTAGTGCGTTCGGAACCACAGATCTAAACACTCTTGCATTCTCGAACAAAATCCCGACGACAATCGTCTAATCAAT
>BFEA01000475.1:88242-106201 GCA_003427395.1 Chara braunii
TTTTCGTCATAAATAGGCTAATCCAATTTAAATTAGAAGATATTTGTTGTAGTAGAATGAAAGTTTAATTAAAACATTTTATAAACTCATCCAGACTTTCATTCCATCTTGAACAAATAGATGTAGTTGGAAGGGAAAGTTTATATTTAGATGGGAACTTATCAAATAAAACTGAAAATTTTAGAATTTGACAAACATTGAAATGATAATTTATAAATATGAAGGATTTTTTTTTTATGGAATGTTTTTTCAACTTCCATTTCTCGTGGGAATTTTTATGTTGTATTACTTTTCTTTCCGGTCTGGAGAGACTTTTTGCTATAGGGGAGGGGTTGCACCTCACAGAGAAGGATAGGGAGACCTTGCAACCCCTGAATCTGAAACTTTTTTCATCTTGTATACATTGCCTTGGGAACTGGGCTCTGATAAGATTTCATCTTCTTAAACCACTAGTACCTCCGAGCCTGTTTTTGCCGACTCAGTAAGCCCTGGTAGGCAGGGTGATAAGAGCATCCCTCCCTACTAAGGCTTTTATGGGTCACTTCATCTATTGGTGGGGAGCTGCACCTACTGGAAAACGGGTCGAGCGTCTTTTTAGAAACATGAAAAAATACTGATACAGACCGGATTTGAGCCTCTTCACCCTGAGACGGGCGCCAGAATGAACCTTTTATCCTAGCTCTATGTGATGCCCGACTAAAAACAACAGAAGAAAGTTAATTGTCTGTAGAACTACTATAATTACTGATTATCCCTTCCCAACTCGAGACCCGAAACCTCCAAGACATCCAAGCAATGCCATGACAAAGGGACAATTGCATTAGGCAGAGGGGGAAAGGGGTTGGGGAAGTCCTATATAGGGCGGAGAGGGATGGAGGGGTTCACATCAGTCCACTCATTGAATATCACTTTGTAATTTCTATTCATTTCTTGCACCTCTTCTCCATTTTCACATTTTCATTTAATCCTATAAATTTCCCCCCCTTTGTCATCCCCTAACCAGTCGTTGCTAAAAGATTTGAAAGCTTTGAGGATGTCCTCCTTTGACAAGTTACACCGTAGTTTGTCCTTTAATTTTTCCCATTGCATCAAAATGTTTGTTTGAATTTTTTGTTTAATTGTTTCGGTAAATTCAAGGTCATCGAGTCTTGCCCCTTTCCATTCTTTGGTACACCTCCTCTACCAAATCGCCCACAGGATTGCTCTTCTTCCCAGAGTAAACATATTTTCAGTGAAGTTGTCATCGCGGGCTGAGACCCAGACTTCCAATAGAATTACCTCTCATCCCTAGGGCCATTGTTGAGATGTTCCAGTTGGTCCCAGATGCGGTCCCACCATCTCTAGAGCCAAACGGCGTCTGGACAAAACAAAAAGATATGTTCTATAATCTCTGGGATTTTTCTGTTGGGAAAAACCGATTTACAGAACTTACACCAAGGATTCGCCAACCCCCTTGCCTCCAGAGATGATCTGTTTATCAACCAGTCATTTGTGGGAAGACATCGGTGTTCAATCTGCCACTGAAGAGAAACAATCTTAGATGGTTTTGATGTTACCGCTTTAAACCAGCGCACATGCCTCAAGTCTTTTTGACTTATGTTCAACAACTGCATCCATCTCGTGGAGACTCTGTCGATCATATTAATTCCGGGTTTTAGCATACGGTAAGCAAACTTTACTGATAAAGAATGCAATAGCTCATATAATTTGTCCTTTTCATGTTTTGTGATCCCCAAGTCCAACATGCTGCATCTATTGGAAGGTCTGAGATCTCAGATGAGAGTCTAAAGGCCAACCATGATGAAGAGTCTTTTTGAAGTACTCTGATCCTAAATAATTGGTCTTTTGGTACCCATTAAGGCTTATTTTGTGGGATTTTAGTTACTATGTGATCGTCATTTAATTGGAAGAAGGAGATATTATTAAGCACTAAGGAGTCTTCAGGGGGAACTATGATATTCCCCACTAAGTTGGGCTCATTTCCTATGCCCACCCAATCGCTTTCCTGGAGATTCCTTCCTTCAAGTTTTTTTAGTATCCTAATCCATTCTAAACGAATTAAGTCCACGATCCTTTCTAGGCTTTCATTAATCCGATGGCAGTGTTTGAGTTTGGTGCGTAGTAAGTCTGGCAGGATCCAATCTTGGGTTCTTTTATCCCATATGTCCTTGATTCTTGTGATACCTTTTCTTATCCATCCTTTCCAGGGACTCTCATTACAGTGTAAGGTATAGCCTTGAGGGTCTCTGATCCATTCATTAATGAAGATTGGTTGGCGGATAATTGCTTATGGGTCTTTTATAATATCATGCCTATCTGCTTCCTTGGTCGTGCGTTCTTGAGTGTTTAAAGTCTTCTGCATACTTTTGGGGATTGGCCATGCCCGGTTTTCCAACCACATAGCCGCATCTACTGTGTTGTCAGTTGGGGGGGCTAGTCCTGTGTATCTTTTTAAAGCAGAACGGGGGAATTAAACTCCCGTTGAATCCCGTTAAACTTCAAAAAATCCTGTTGAATTCGCGTTAAATGCGAAAATAGGCCGCTCCCTCGCTTTTCGGAAAACCGAAATTGATGCGCGGGGTCTGGAACACGTGACCCTAGGTAAAAAAAAAAAAAAAAAAAAAAAAAATTCCCCCCAACCCCTGAAGCACCTCCCATCCGCCCCCACATCCCCCAACCCCCAACGCCCCAGTTATGTGTGTGTAGGTTTGCTGTGTGTGCGCGTATCTGTGTATGTGTGTGCCTGCCGTGAGAGTGTGTCTGTGCATGAATATGAATGTATGCGCGTGTTTTTGTGTATGTGTGTGTTTGTAAGTGTGTGTGTTTGTGTCTGTGCTTGTAAGTGTATGTGTGTGTTTGTAAATGTGTGTGTGTATGTATATGTGTGTGTTTGTGTATGTGTGTGTTTGTAAGTGTGTGTGTGTATATGTGTGTTTGTAAGTGTGTGTGTGTGTGTAAGTGTAAGTGTGTCTGTGCCTGCACGTGAGAGTGTGTCTCGCCTTACTCACAACCTCGTTCCCCAACACACAGATTCCACTCGCACCCAAGGACCACCCTGCACCACACCCAGCGTACAGCAGCGCAGCTCGGCTATGGCTGCCTGCTCCTTCCTGCTCGCCCGTGAGCGCGTGAGTAGCACGAGCTACAGCGCGGCAGCGCTTACGCAGCATGCAACCAGCACCCGAATGTCCAATGTGGAGGCAGACCCTTTGCTATATCGAAGTGGTCTGCCTGTGTTCAGTCCCAGGAAGCTTCCAGTAGGCCCCGGTAACCTGAGGCACAGCACGAACGAGAACAGGTCTTGGGCCTGAGGTGGTTACATGCCCCCAACTGTCTTTGGCCTGTGTTTGGCCCAGTACCCGTATCCAGCCCAGGGCCTGCTTTCCATACATTCACACAGGCGGCCCAGGACCTGGGTTCCCTCAAGCAACTGACGCCACAGGCCCAATTTTTTGTGTGTGTGTGTGTGTCTTTTTTTTCTTATTTTAATTTGTTTTTTTTGTTTTCGTTTTAGCCCTTAAAAAATTTGTGTGAAACCCAAAACAAAAACACTCATTTTATTTTAGTTTTTGTTTTTTTATTGTGTGTTTATGTTTTTGATTTAAAAAAAAAAAAAAGATTTAACCATCAAAAAATAAAAATAAAACTACAGGGTTGTAGTCCTCAACAAAACCTACAACCCCATATTTTTTGTTTTTTTTTTGGATAATTTTTCGCCCAGGAAAAAAATCATCCTGGACTCCGTTAATTCCCGTCCAACTCGCATTTGAACCGGAGTTTAACGCGAATTCAACGCGCGTTGAATTTTTCAATGCGAAACCCGCGTTAAATCCAATTTCGAACACATAGGGCTAGTCTCCTCAATTGTTCTCATGCAAGTGTGTTCCACTGTGTTTGTGGGTTGAAAATTAGCCTTTTGATTCATTGTAATGAGAGAGTCATAGTTTGAGTGGATGGATCCATGATGCCCAACCCCTCTTTAGATTTGGGTTGAATTATGGATGTTCAGGCTACTCTACTAATGACATTATTATAATCATGATTACCTCTCAAGAGGAAGGCCCTGAGGTGTTGTTGAAATAATTTGATTGAGGGCTCGTCTAAAGCCTATACGGCTGATTTGTACCAGGTTGAGGCTAAGATAACATTTTTTATTACTAAAGAGTGACCCATAATAGAAGTATGTTTATTTTTCCATACTTCGAGTTTGGACAGGGCGCTTTGCATAATCCTTTTATTGTTTGTTTTTGGTTTACCTTCTGGAGATAGGGAGATGACTAAAAGTCTAATAGGAGTATCCTTAGGTACCCACTTAATACAGGGGGTTCGGTGGTCTTACCCTTTGGTGATGGATCCACCATCCTAGGGTTTTGTCCCCCCAATTAACCTTCATGTCGGATAATCTACAAAATTTGTTAAGTAATTTTTTAATTGCTTCCATGTTTTCAAAGGTTGCATCTACCATTAGGGAGAGATCGTCTGCGAAAAGTTAACAGATAGGAATTGCTTCCTCGGGTATAAAGGAGATCTGTATTATTTTTATATCTTTATGGTGATTGAGATTGGCAGCTAGGGTATCCATGATTATGATGAACATGAAAGGTGCTACCGACCCTTAATTTCACTGTGCTCCGAGTTTTGCTGAGTCTGGGTCCCACTCCTTTTTTATTTTTTTTTTAATACGAAAATAGCCCGAGTTTATGCTTTGGGTGTTGATCGAGGCAGTGGAGAGGGAATCCATGCATAACACAACCAAGTGCAGTGAGTAAACACTCAAGGTGATGAGGACAAGTGAGAGAGGGGGGAGAAGAGAGAGAGAGAGAGAGAGAGAGAGAGAGAGAGAGAGAGAGAGAGAGAGAGAGAGAGAGAGAGAGAGAGAGAAGAGAGAGAGAGTTAGAACCCCGAGTGCATTAGCTCGCATAAAATTTTAACGTTGAAGCACAATCGAAAATGGCGGAAAAACTGTCATAGCTTGAAGACCAATTGGGGAATGAAACCCGACAGCTGTTTTAGTCGGCACGCTAGTGAACGGGCACTCCTCAGGGGCGCGCTGGGTATAGGGATAAAGAGACTAACTAACTTATGTTCTAAGAAGAACCCAACCGACTAAAGGTCAAAGTTCAAGAGACTTCGAAAAAAAACTGTGGGATTATAGAAAGGGTAGGGTCGACAAAGGACTATCGGAATTTTCATCCCATGAGACACTCAACCCACGGGGACCAGACCCCCCCTACTCTAGTATTGAATAAAAAAAAAGACATGTCAAAATAATAATAAGAAAACTGTCGAAGCGTGAGTTCGACATTCAGGCTGAAAAAAAACAGATCCTCAATCCCAGGTAGAGTGCCTATAGCATACGCCCAATGAAGAAAGGACGAGATTACTGTCATTTTCTGTTTCTTGCTGCTGAAGGATCCGAAATCTTGTAGGTTCTGAAAAATCAGACGTTCGCCTCTAAAAAGTTCATCTTGATTCTTATGCACTGCTTGACAGTACAACCTTGTTGGGCGCTCACCAATGAACAATCGACACCCGAGGTACGGCCAATCATTCGAGCAGCTGGCCCTTTCCAATGTTAAGTGTTTGTCATAACAACCAATTTCGAATTTATGGAAGATAGACTCAGCCCGCTTACTTGAAATCCGATCGGTTCCCTTACATCTAACAAACAATGAAATATCATGAATCATTCGACAACCATCCTAACATCATTGCCTAAACCTTGCATAAAACAGTGTTGTGCATGCACATCAGGCAAGCAAGAGTCGGACTAGAGGCCTTGCCCATTGGGATACCTAATTGTTGCTTGACCACTTTACTCGTAACCATAGTATACGTATTTGTCAAATCAAACTCAATAAAACGTAATAACAAGGAAAACCTAACAGACTTGAACCCGACTCATAGCAATTGTTAATAGTCGAACACGTTTCCTTCTGGCACAGTATAAAACCTTGAATAATCCCTTCTCATCAAACATGTTGATAACCCATTCAATGGTTGTGATGATAGCAGGATGCGAAAGTTGGCAGAACATTTCTTTTACATCGTAGCTACGCTCAAGAATCACATCACCCTCAACAATGTCCTTACTAACAGAACCGAAGAAAATAGGTAGCAAATGAGTACTGCTCAAATTAAAATAACAGACTCTAGGAATTCTTATGATGAGCTCATTGACACAGGCGGAGGTGATACGGAAAGCTCTCCTCACAGGTTCTGACAAAGAAGGGCAGATGGGTCACCACCTATCAACGTCCTTGTGTTTTGGCAAAACGTACGAGCGTCTTAATCTGCCACTATTATCCCAAGGTGCCAATTGACCCGAATTCTTGGATTTGTACAACACCCTACATCCCTGCAATATACCATCCTCACTTTCACTAATAATATCGATACCTAGATTATCAAGGAACAATTCCTGTAATCCTTATGCATAAACCAATGGACAACAAACAAAAGTATCCCCCATATTGTGATGCAGAGGACAGAGAACCAGATCATAAAAAATTTCTTACAACGGTGAACTTCACTGTCTATTAGGACATCGTTGTTGTTTGTACTCTTGTTAACACAATAGGTCACTGCCGAACATGGAATGCTCACATCTTTCTTGAAAAAATCCGAAAGATAAGAGTTTATTTGCTTACTAAGACTACCATTATCAACTACGTACTTAGGCAAATCAATATTTTTTTAATTACGTAAAAATTCAAGAATGGTCTGAACTTGGTTAAAACAAAATGAGATATAACCCTGGAGAGACGGTTAACAACGGTCGTATTTTTCATCACCAATTCAGGACTCGGTTCACCACTTCAAGATGCAGCCAGCCTGCTTAAACAGGTGGTTTTCAGGGTCTTAAGACCTTTTACCACTACATGACCATTTAGGTCTGAAAATCATGAATGGTCCTGAAGTGGTGAAAGCTCCGAAGACCCTGAAAACCACCTGTTCAGGTAGGCTACATCTTGAAGTGGTGAAGGGTGGTTTTCATGCTCTTCGGACCTTTCACCACTTCAGGACCATTCAGGATTTTCAGACTGCCCAAAACTCTCACTTGACCACTTCAAGACACTCTTCACCACTTCAGGATGCAGCCTGCCTAAACATGTGGTTTTCGGGGTCTTCTGACCTTTCACCACTTCAGGACCATTCAGGATTTTCAGACTGCCAAAAACTCTCACTACCCGATAACCGCTTGTGTGACCCTGAACCCCAGAGTACTTCCTATGCTTAGTTACACATTTACAGCAAGGTTCATCAATAGCCGACAAAGATCGATAGTCGTACAAAATCTCTCTTATTGCCTTGTTTTTTTTCCACACTATCCTAAAACGGCAACATACTAGATCAAGATAAGGAGATGGGAGTTTGAGCCTACGTATGACAGATTTACATAGATCTTGCAATTTATCTTTAATCGGTTCATTATCATAACGAATTTTGACAACCAATCTGGCGCACAGGCATAGGGTTAACTTCTTCCTGCAGGCATGCGAGAGAACGAGTTTCAGAGTGAAACGTGATCTTTTGCAGGAGATCAAGTGGATCCCATCATATGTGGAGATAAATAAGTCCAAATCCCAACTGCCTAGTTGTCGTCTAAAAGAGGGGTCGCTTAGGAGAAGAACCAAGTGATTCTTAATATGTAAGGACCTGGAATAGAACCGGTGAAGTTTATGAACGGTTATTGAAAGCCCTACAACGAAGTGAAGACGACAGTTCTTGAGAAGACCACGGGGAAGGTCGTTAAAGGAGAGCAGAGAGGAACCGAAGATATGTTTAATCAACTTCCAATTATCGACAAAATGATTGCCTGAAGTGATGAGAATCGAGAAAGGAGGGCAATTTGGGACTCGAAAGATTTTTGAAGAATAGACACTGAACTAACTGACTCAAAGCCAAAGGATGAAGTGAACTGGAATGGAATAACGGAATTAAAAGTTGGTTTTTACGAAGGTTGTAGTGAAGTAGCAGAGCAAGGGGCTCGAAGGAGAAGATGTGAATTGAGGAGATGAATAACAAGGTAAAAAATCAGTTAGAAGAGGTATAAAGGAGCGGGAAGGAGAAAGAGAAATAGTAGTAGAAGAAACGAGATGGAAAGGAAAAAAAAAGAAGGAGGAGGGAGGACGATGAGGGAAAGATAGTGACTTACGAGCTAGATATCTTTGTCTCTCTTTGCGATCAGATCGGCATACACATCGACGCGCTTTTTTATGAGAACGAGAATTGAGGGAGGGATCAAAGGAACGGATAAAGAATCTTTCAGATGACAAAAAGTCATCATTATTAGTGACAAACAGGGGGATTGCGATGTAGTTATCTCGGTTAACTCTACGAAGTAAGCGATAGAGTTTGCGATTAGCCCTAGTAGATCTAAAAGACAGAGTAGATGCAACATGCTCCTTCCATCGCGCATCAATCGATCGGGATGTACAACCAACATATACGTGTCGAAACCAAGGTGAAAAAATGACATAAACTACAAGACCAGTGCATAATCGAAAGTCGTAGTTAAAATTAATTAATAGTGATAATAACACAAGCGGTTAACGGATAGCTGAAAATTCAAGAATGAAAATTCTGAAGTGATAGTTTTGGGCAGTCTGAAAATCATGAATGACCATGAAGTGGTGAAAAGTCCGAAGACCCTGAAAACCACATGTTTAGGCAGGCTTCATCCTGAAATGGTGAAGAGTGTCCTGAAGTTGTTAAGTGAGAGTTTTTGGCAGTCTGAAAATCCTGAATGGTCATGAAGTGGTGAAAGGTCCGAAGACCCTGAAAACCACTTGTTTAGGCAGACTGCATCCTGAAGTGGTGAAGGGTGTCCTGAAGTGGCAAAAGGTCCGAAGACCCTGAAAGCCACTTGTTTAGGCAGGCTGCATCGTGAAGTGGTGAAGGGTGTCCCGAAGTGGTGAAAGGTTCGAAGATCCTGAAAACCACCTGTTTAGGCAGGCTGTATCTTAAAGTAATGATGAAAAATACGACTGTTGTTAACCTTCTCTCGATAATAAACTTTGAAATTTGTCTTCCCACTTGATCTGACAAAAAAAAAGCAATAAAATAACGATGAGACGAAAAATATACAATACCTCATCACTCGGTAAGGATTCGCGGTAATCCCTATAGAAGAGTGCAGAACTCCATATATATGATGCGCTCAGGGAGTCTCCCTAACAATCGATATTTTCTTCAACGGATGTGAAGTATTGTTGGTCTTGATCCTCATCATCCTGGACCGATCTCGATTTAACCCAATCATCAAAATCTCTTATCGCTCAGATCTCAGCGATATCAGCCTTCGCCTGATCCAACTTAATATAGGATATGCCCTCCTCGAGACATAATGCTTCAAAGTCTTGCTTCTTCCCGGTACCTAATTCCTTGAGTCTCTTCTCACAGAAGGCTTGAAACTTCGTCTTCTCCAACTCTTGCATAGCATCCAAGGTCTCTTGATTCCTTCCTTGCTTTGTCATGTAACCCTCCTTTTCAACCCTTTCTTTCTCATCACCGGAATCGATCTTGACAACATCCATGGTGGTCGTCAGATTCTTGGGAGTGGTCTTCTTTGCAGCATTCGTCTTTCTAATCCTCTTCCAAATATTGGAGGCGCCAACTTTCGTCATTCGTTCCTTAAGGCATCCGGCCTCATGCAGCATCATCTCCTTCGCAGCCAAGGCTTCCTTATAAGCTTTGAATAGCCCCTTTGTGTCCTTAGGCATATACATAGCGCTTGAATTGTCGTCTGCTCTTGGTTTGTCACACGATAGAGCTTCCGAAGGACGTTTCCTAACCACCCTTTCGACATTTTTATTTCCTGCATTCCGGATGAGAACGAACTCGTTCTCCAGTTCACTAAATTCGTTTTGTAGGTCTAAGTCCTCTTTCTTGAGTAAGGATACTTCAGAGCTCTTTGCTTTCAGTGCTTTCCTCAACCCGCTCAGTTCATCAATCTATATCTGCAGAGCAAGTAAGCCATCTTTGTCCTGTTGAGAACTCGACACCTTCTGCTGTCCAGCCTTCAACTTCAGTTCTTCAATCTCAATGCGAAGCCTGTCCTATTCACTGTCACGGTCCTGCGCCATTTATAATGCCTCCTCTTTACTTAAAGCCTCAAGGGAAGACTTAGATCCAGTATTACAATTTGATTTAAGCTCCTCCATCCCCCTTCGTAGTTTACTGATGTCCGATTCTTCGTCATCATGTAACTCGACCTTACCCAGTACAGATTCACAAACAGCTTTGACGTTGATCCTGATGATATGACCTAGCCTCGACTCTTGTGATTCATTTTCCTTCGTCTCTTTTACACGTCTCGCCGCCTCCTCTTGAAGTTTTTTCTTCTCCTCTTCAAGTGATAAAAACCTTCAAGTTGTTGTTTCCTTCTTTTTTTGCTCTCGCTCCTCCATCTGCTCCGATAGCAGCCCATAAATCTTGTTGACCTTATCCTCCTGCTCACTATCCCTTGGTCCGCCCGACCAGTTCCTTTGAAATCTCTGGCCATTATTGTACCCTCCGCCGTAGTCATTACCGAAGTTTCTATTACTGTTGTTGAACCCATTGTTGTAGTTCCTCACTCTACCTCCATAGCCTCTGTTATGAGGCGCTTGATAGAGAACAATCGCATTAGAAGCACTTGCCACGGCAACACCCGACGCTGGTGCCTGCAAGATTCCTCCTCCGACGTTGTTCGAGGAGCTTGGCACACTGTCCAAAATCTTGGCCACCATATCAGCTCCATATGGTACATTTTGAAAGGGACACTCTCTGATGAAGTGCCCTGGTAGATGGTAGAAGTGGCATACACTCTGCCTATTCATCTTCAGAAGACTACAAATCGGGAAGGCTCCATCTATTGATGGGGAGCAGCACCTGTTGCAAAGTGGGTCCAGCGTCCCTAAACTTTGTAAACATCGAAGATGGGGATGTAGTATAAGCGCAAACATTTAACAATGAGCAACATTGATTGGCCTTATATGAGAGAATTAACTGTTCATCAAAACCCTAAGATCATTACGCTAACTAACCCCCCCCCCCCCCCCGTGATACACTCATGCTCAAGTGAGAACAAGGCATCTTTAATTATAACCGGATCAAGTGGAATAAAATTCAATCCCCAAACCCAAATAACGGATGAACCGAGGGGGGAAAATCAAGCGATCAAACAATGAGACAGCCTATTCTTTGCTCCTCCGTAGCCTTCAACTTATTCAAAATAAAACGGTCACTTAAGGTCTCACTAAAACAAGACAAATCGAACCAGATAACCTTCCATCAAGACGGCCCAATCGATCAGCCGATAAAAGGCAAGTACTAGTGTGAGAATGAGAGTTCCCCCTCAGGGTAGGCTTTCCGAATCACAATTACACCGGGAAATCAAAAATTCGTAATAGATTCATATCAATGACATCAACGGGATCAATAGAGAGCGGTCAATCAGATAGAAGCAGATAACCCTCCAGCAACGCGAATCCGTTGTACAGCCTATAGCCAATCCAAAACACAAAAAAAAATATCCCAAGCACTTTCAAAACACCACCCAAACTCGACGAGTGGAAAGACAAAATGCAACCCATAAGATCAACCATTCAGCCTCCTGACCTACACAGTGAACCGCATGACCCGCTCAAATCTACTCGATAACATTACCGCAGTGAAGACTATTATCGTTGTTGTTGTTGTCGATGAAGTCGATAGCAAATCAGTTTCGTGGGATGTCGCCGTGACACCCACTGGATCATCTGATGGAGCAGGAAACACTCATGGTGTTGTTGTGAGCGAACTTGATACTAGATCGATTTCAAAAGATGTCGTCGTAATGCCCAACAGATCCATCGTTGGGGTAGAGAGCAGTCCTGGTATGTTTGATATCCCCGTTACTATGCACACCGTTTGCTAGCTCGGAGGGTGGGAAGGGATCAGGGATGCCCTTGGCTGAAAGTTTTTTTTTTTTTTTTTTTTTTTTAAGGCTAATTCTTTAAGCCCAACCAATTCAATTACCTCTCGAATCTTGACAGGACGGCCGTTCAGGTCTTTTTTATTGTCATTATAGTAGTATTACGGGGAACACCGTAGCAGCCGCATCCGTGCTCAAGCCTCCATGAGGGAATATGCGGGAGCTGCACCCACCACTAGGTGCGATACCTGCTACAGCAGATGGGCGATACCGGTCAGGGGTCAGCCGGTAGCATCAGGACCGAGCTTCACATCTGTGCTCAAGCCTACAACGATAGAACATGCGAGAGCTGCACCCACCAGCAAGTGCGGTACCTGCTACAGCAGGTGGGCAATACCGGTCAGAAGTCAGTCGGTTGCATCAGGATCGAGCTTCTTTGATGGGCCAGTCGTTGTGCCTCCCCTGCTATCCCCTCCCCCTATGAACATCAACAGTCTCTGCTCAATGCCACTGGGGGGGAGCAACGACATATCTCTAGCATATCTCTAGCTGGCGAGCGCCAAGCTTGCCTAGGAAGGTACATAAGGCCGATGGAAATTGAACCCGGGACCTCATGAATGCCACTTGCATGCCTTTTTTTTTTTTTTAAAGCCCAAGTTGTTATAGAGGTCGCCATGCCTTACCAACTCAGCTAGGCCGCTGGATTTTTCCTTGAGAAAACTACGGCGTAGTTAGGGTAAGAGTTTGAAAATGCACTTGAGGCAAAAGGGTCGGTAATGGTGAATGTATATAACCTAGGTTTCGGGTCTGGTGGGGTCAAGTGGGGATGTGTTGTGTTTGCGGGATTGCCTGAAGTGCATTTTCAAACTGTTTTCATGACTGCACCGAAGTTACCCTTTTTTCCTTTTTTTCTATCCTAGTATGCTTTGTGCTTCAGGTCTGCATGTTTGCTAATCGGTGTGTCAATCACTCCAAGACCTACCAAATTAGGAAACCTCACACCATCACCTCCCAGTTTCCACAATCTCTCTCCCCTCTCTTCCATCTGCCAACACTTCTGCCTACCTTTTTGCACCCCCTCTTTTGCCTACTGTTTTGCACCGCCCGTTCTTTTTACCTTTTTGCGCCCCCCGCTCGTCCTGAGGCTCAAAGTCTGTTCAAGTTCTCTGCTTACGAGTCTCTGTGTTTGTATCAATCATCCAAAGACGAAAGAGTTAAGGTATGCAACACAATGACGATGACACCACCGACAAGGAGAAAGCAACCCGAGAAGGGGGGAGAGAGAGAGGAGGAGAGAAGGAAAGGGGGGGAGTACAAGATATAATAAGTCAATAACCCAAACACGACTTCATTGAAAGATATGAAAAAATGAAGCACAATGACCAACAATAGCTTGTCCGGCAATGGGCCCTACCGGTTTCGTCTGGCCGCCAACCAGGATCATCAGAAGCCTTGTCGCTTGAGTACTTGAGCAACACTATTTATCTTGTAGGAAGAACTATAGAAAATAAACTAAGGAGAGCCACGCGTAAAATAAAAAAGAAGAAGAAAAATAACAATAATAAATCGAAAGAACAAGTGAGAAAAGAGAAAAAAATAAATCGAAAAAACAAGTGGTAAACTAAAGCAGTAACGTGCTCAAGCAGCTTCTACACCAACCCTTCGCAGCGTATTCCCGTTTTCCGAAAGTTCAAGAGGAAGGAGCAACAACTTACTACAACCGCCACGTAGTGAACCGACCGTCGGACCCTCACTTGATCCACAAAGGCATGTATATACCCTTGGAAACTTCAGTACCGTGTTTCATCAATTATTTGATTTGCTAATGTGGACTTCAAGAAACGACACGTGTAAAAGAGAACCTTCGATAACAACATGTGTGAGGCAGAAGCTTTAAGACCAAAAACAAACGGCCTATAGCCAGGTACTCGAAAAATACACAAAATATGCCAAATCATATCACTATCCCGTAAGCACCGCTGCATCTTGATTCTGCCACCGTACTCCGCATCGTCAGCCCGAACCTAACCTAGTGCACTCAAAAAGGCCCTTGATGACTCCTCGACAAAAGTACAAAAAATTAGTCAGCGCAGTCTAAAAAACTTGACGCATGTCTGTGACTGGTCTGTGGGCCTAACCTATTAATCAAAAGATAAGGAAAGGGAGAGGAACCAGTTATAATAGTCATCAACCTATATCATAGACAACACACCCAGAAACCTCCTTTGCGGTAACACAACAGTCAGTACCTGCCAATTTACCGTAACAACCTAGTGACAGGTAAAAACTCTTTCACATAGTCCAACCCCCCAATTCATGAGCATTTCTACCAAATCATGCCACAACCCCCCAAAATTTTTGGAAAAGGAGATCAAGCATGTATCAAAGATTTCGTCTGGATACCCTTGACGCCACAATTCGCTCTTAAGCACCAAAAGGAAAGGAATTTCCGCATTGTACATTGTGGAGTAAGTTCTTGCTCAGTGCAAAAAGAAATCGACGATCGCCATTGTCTGCTGCTTACTTGAGTAGGAAACATTGTCATGTAGACTCTGAAAAATTAACCTACCATTGAGTTCACAACGCTGCCAGTGGTTCTTCATCATGGGAACAAAGTGAATCCCCCTGGCGTCTTCACCCAAATGTAAAAAACAACCTAGATAATCCCAGCCTTTCATTGCACCCCGTCTGTTCTAAAACCAACTTATCGTCATAACAGCGCTCAAACAATCTGATAATTCCTTCCCCTTTCTCTTTCGTACGGCTATCTCCTCGCTTATATTTGACACAAATAGATACGTCGTCGACCATTCGTATTTCATGGACTAACCTACAATCTACTCGCAGACTGCTCAGGAAACATGACTCGTTATAGGCACATAATAGACAAGCGATAGCAAGGCTTGAAGACTTTCCCATTGAGATGCCCATCGTTAGGCGAAGCAATCTTCTTGCGGTCGACACAAAGGTGTGTTCAAACTCAAAACTAACAAAATTCAAAATATCAAAAAAAAATGAAAATCTTCACCTTTCTTCCTTACAACCTCGTCGCAGCTTCATCTCCTTTCCCTGCTTTCTGATAGTAACATCTTTCACACCCTCATCAAACCAGTAATTACATACCCAAGTCAAAGCAAAGATAATGGAAGGGTGCGAGAGATTCGAAAACATTTCTTTTACATCAAAGGAAGCCTTCATCAAACAATCTCTATTTCCTTTTTGGTTATTTATCTTCCTCAACTCCTATGACAACAAATCAGCACTCTTTATATTAAAATTCAACGTTGATGGCAGGTTCCATAGAAGTCAGTTGACTGCGAGTACGGTAATTTTCCCACCAATAGCAGAACATTTCGGATAGGCAGGGCATATCGGTCGTCATCTTGATACATCTTTGTGTTTCGGTAGGCAATAGGCCTTCCCCAAACTGCCATCGCTCTTCCATCTGCTAACTCTATTCAACCCAACTTTTTCATATCCTTTTGCAGATAGCCGAAGCACTTCTTCTTTGTTTTTGTCACAAATCTGAAAATAGGGATTCCCGAAGAATAACTTACGCATGTCGGCCTCATAAACAACAGGACAACAGATGAAGGTATCACCCATGTTGTGATCAAGAGGACTATAAACAAGGTTGTCGACTAAAGCCCGATGTTGCAACAGATCATCAGCCCCCACCGCAGCCACATTCTTTGAACCTACTAGCTCACAAAAGCAACCTATCAACGTACTATGTGAGATCAAGTCATTACCAATGCTGGGAAAGGAGGGATGGCATTCAAAAGCCTCTGCGATCTGCTTCTTTAAGTCACTAAGTGAGTAAGTCGCTGACGGTCGAAGTAAATTTTTCGAGTTCTTCATCCATAAAGGAGTTTGTGGTTAATTATTAATCATGAAACCCACGTGTTCCCCGACCCTTGGGAGGAATGCATCAACCCTGTGGCGCGTGCACTCAAAGGTATTGAATTTAGAAAACTTACGAAAATTGTGGATCAAATCTCCAACCGACTTGTTTCGCCACCAAACCACTCTCATTCGTCTGAGTCTAACCAACATGTCCTTCCAAGGTTTGCAGATACCCAGCATAGAAATTAAACCAGCAACAACCTTGCGGACTTTAACTTTGCATAACGTATCATCATACACTAACTTCACCACCAATCTACTTCTCACTTTCAAACCAAATCTTGTAGAAATAACGTTGGATAACATACTACATCTTAGACGACACCACGTACGCTTCTCACTGAATGTGCGGACGATGGTGTAACCGTAGATCAACTTATTTAAATCTCAGTTGAACAAGTTCTTCTTCGAAGAAGGGTTGCTCAATATCTCAACCAATCAATGACTTGTTAAGGAAAGGTATAACTGATTCAAAAATAATACAGGATCCATCAATCAACCATCCACGTGAATGTTGGAAATGATACTACCTCCATACGAGCGTTTAAGCACTTTCCATCGATCAATCAAACAGTCAACACCTTTACAAATCATCACCAATTGTTGGACATTCTTAGCCCTACAAGAATCCAATATCCGGTGGAGGCTAACAGACGAGACACCTGTACTAGAATAAAAAGTAACAAACCTACCCCCGATAGCAGGCGAGTTCGAAAAACCACTGCAGTTCCCTTGTTGACCCTCCCCCTGTATCCTGAGCAAGCATTTGAACTTCTTCTTTCTCTCATGTTTGCCTAGGCAGGACCTCTTAGACTTTCTTCCTTCCCCTAATATTAAGCACTAGTGTGAGAAGCCTAATGTAATAATTTTCCACCTCCGTCAAGTTTTTCCAGAGCATCTAGCCAATGGTATAACAATATACTCATGTACGCCAAAAATCCTAAGCCATCGATACAATTTCTCATTCCGCTTCCCTTTTTTCGATACATCCTGTTTAGTTTCTCTGTATGCATGCTCCTGCCAACGCGTATAGACATCCCGAGTGGTGCTACCGACATACAAATGCCGACAAAGCGGAGAAAACAAAGCATACACTACCGGTCCTCTATACATTTATGTGTTTGGCCTACAAGGGTTAACTGACGCTTGGCAATAAAGAAAGCAACCACAAAATGACAAAAATTGTTGGCCCTGTCCGCCATCGGTTTAGTATCCCACCTCTAGAACAACCTAGGCTTAAAAAATAAATAAATAAACAGCGGCTGCGAGTTTGCGAATTGGAGTGAAAATTAGCACTTTGAGTAATCACAGCCAAAGAGTAAAATTTCAAGTAATCTGAGGATGTACTCACACTAGGACTTTTTGTACTAAGCTCTGGACGCGATTGTGGTCAGATACATCAGGGTCTTGCCGTAATTACGCTCAGATTCATTTAGAAAACTCCTAGTGTGAGTATGCTCTAAAAATAGTTCTTGCATGCGTGCCAACTTGATATATATATATATATATATATATATATAAAGAGAGAGAAAGGGTTGCCAGGCCGAACATATGGAGGCCCCTCTGCTGACCCCCGAACGTTCGGGCGTTCGGGTCCCCGTACGGGGCCCGAACCTGAAGGGGTTTGGACCCCGCAAAAAACTATTTTGGCACCATAATATTATTATTGTTTTTTTTTAAATATTTTATGAGTTCTTTCTCATGTAACGTGTGTCGCTCTTAATTTTGAAGCTATTTTGTTCAACCAAAACAAAATTAAAAATCGGCAAAGATGGTGGTGTCAAAACTTGCTTGCCCACTCACTAATTTTTTTTTTCTTCTCTTTTCACTTTTTGTTTTTCCTTTATTTCGGGGCATAAAAAAAATTATCATTTTTTCAAACTTTATTTGTAGATTCTCTATTATGTAAGATACACATACATAAATTTTCATCACATTTGTCACAGTTAAGAAAAAAATGAAAAATCGCCAAAGATCGCGGTGTCAAAAACGTGCTCGCCCACTCAATAATTTCATTCTCGTTTTACTTTTCTAATTTTTATTACTATTATTTATTTTTAGTATTTGATTTATTTTTCAAATTTGGTAAAAAAATTGGATATAACATTGACACAAATGTTGTTAAGTTTATTCTTCTGTATAACATATACTTTT
>BFEA01000475.1:139173-157644 GCA_003427395.1 Chara braunii
GTGTGTGTGTGTGTGTGTGTGTGTGTGTGTGTGTGTGTGTGTGTATGTGTGTGTATGTGTGTGTGTGTGTGTGTTTTCCTTTCATTCGCTAGAGAAAATCGATAGTGTCTTTATTTTTGTTCTATTTTTTTTTCCCCTCACAAAACTGTTTGTTTTTGCTCGTGCTTTTCACACCGATCGGGCGTTGCACTTGACTGACCGCCTAACGCTGCACCGCGTTAATGGGCTAGCTTGCAACCGATATGTGGGTCGAGTACTTGTGGTTTAACAACCAGTATTTTGCCCAGCTATCGATGTGAGCTCTTTTTTTCTTTTTTTTTAAAGCCAAATTCAAGTTGTTGTAGAGGCCAGGGTCCAAGCCAATTTAAAGTGGGGTAGTTGTCATCATCGGAGCGTGCAATTATCAGGTGTGCTGATAGTCGACTTGTGTTGTGATGAGCCAAGATATGAAGATGATTATCATAACAGCCAACAACTAACATCTTGTACTTGCCCTTACACAGTCAAGCTGATTTACGGTGGGTTAATTATCATAAGAGTGCCCACTGACAATCACCAGTTGGCCTGACAAGTGATTTCAGATTAACCCGATAGCTTACATCCTCTACTCGCCCACACACAGTCAAGTTGATTTACGGTGGGATACTTATCATCGGAGTGTTGTAGCATAAGGTAACCTTACCCCTACTATCCTACCTCAATGTGACCACCCAATGTATTATGAACAAGAGTAGGGAGGTCATCAAAGCAACTAGCAACTAACGTCCTTTACTACTCTGCACATGGTGGGTTACTTAGTATCATCGAAGCACCCTATCACTAGTTTGACTGATAAGCGGTTTTAGATCAACACAATGACTTACTTCCTCTACTCGCCCACACATAGTCTCCCAATCTCATTTGCGGTGGGTTACTTATCATCGGAACGCCCTAGCATTAGACAACACAAAAAATTTTCAAAATTAAATAATTATTTTGTGATAAAATTATATTTTAAATTTCAAATTTTTATTTCATCTTTAAAATGTCATTCCACTTTTAAAAATTTCAGTCTTACTTGAAAAAGTTTCTTCCAAAAATGAGGCGTCCCTTCTTATTTGGACTGCATGTTGGAGATGGAATGAAAATTTGGATAAGTTCATGAAATATTTTAATTAAACTATCATTCTATTATGTGGATTTTCAATCATAAATAAGTTAATTTAATTTAAATTATAAGGTATTTGTTGTAGTAGAATAAAAATTTAATTAAAATATTTAATAAATTCATTTAAAATTTCATTCCATCTTCAACAAATAGATATAGTTTGAAGAGAAAGCTCATTTTTAGACGGAAAATTATAAAAAATAACTGGAAATTTTAGAATTGGACGAACATTGGAATGATAATTTTTAAATATGAAGGATTTTTTTTTTCTTCATGAAATGTTGTTTTGAACTTTCATTTCTTATGGGAATTTTTTATGTTGGGTGAGCTAATTCTCTCATTAGTCCTAATGCATCCCCTACCCCTACTATTATACCTAGGTTTCTCATTCACTAGGACCAAATAGCAGGTATAGGCACCAGGTCTAGATAGACTAGCGCTCATGGCCCAATTCGGACTGTCCTAACTTACCTATAGCTAGCCGGATCCAAAACGAGTCGGAGCGGCTTATATTCCTACCTTGTCATGGTTGAACTTGAATAAAACAAACCTCCCAACTATGAAATAAAAATTATGGCTTGCATGCAGGTACAACTTTTGACTCTCGACTACCAGAACAAAACGGTTGATTGCGCCAACCAAAAGGAGGCCGGTTCATGTTGTTTTTGGCCCGTGGGGCATTTTCAACACCAAAGAAAAGTGCCTCAAAGTAATTTGAGAGTGAAGGTCAAGCGAATCAAGAGTCAAGGTAAAGAAGGAGTATGAGACAAGATGATTGTTCTTTACAGGGTAAATCTCATAAAAATGAGGTATGGGATAAAAGGATATGGTCATAGGCAACATCCTCATCTGGAAGGGTAATCGTTGTTGTGACATGATCATTTGCGCATGTCTTGTTGCAACAACGATCACCCTTCCAGATGAGGGTTTGTTGCCTATGCTTACATCCTTCTTCTTTCACACATTACTATGCTTTCAAGATTGAATGGTTAAGGAAAATTCATTCCTGATTGGCAGTTATGGTTCTTTAAACACCAGTACTTCTGAAAGTCACAGCAGCATGCGTGTCATCTTCAGGGTCCCAGCCACACCGTCTCATGGAGGTTACCCCTTTCTTGCAGAGGGGGTTCCAAATTCGTGGAGTACCACGCGTCAACCGACACTCCCCCTCTGCCGCAATGGTTGACACAAGGTACCTCACCATATGCCAAACAACGTCGATGTTAGGGAGTCGCCAGTTGCCAGGGACAATGTCATATAGCTTCTTCAGGAAGAGAGTGAACTTGTCCAACAATCTTCCACTTCTTACCCAGACCACCCATAATCCTCAAGGCCATGACCCCATCCACGAACACATACTACACGCTCGTTCGCTCGACGACCCCATCCATAAAATCGTACTCCCTGCATGTTTCCTTGACCATGGACGACTACCCCGTCCGTTAAATAGTACACGCTCGCTCGACTCGTACCACACTCTGCACAAGGTCTGATCTCCCTGCTTCACAGGAGACCCCGTAGTCTTGCAGTGCCTATCCACAAAGCAAATATACTTTTTTTTTCCTGAAATTCTATTGCATAAAATTTCTGGTTCTTCATTCCCACCGAGTTCATGGAGTATATCGTCTGACACTGTGGTATTTGTATTGTTGCTGTCAACTTCCATATTCCCTAGTGACGTGGAAGGGGTCCAAATGAGACAGTCGCAGTTCATGTATTGTCAGTTTGTAGGGACTACAATGCCCACACCATTGGGTACATGCGGCGTGGGTCCGACATATGCGACCAATTTGGTTCATGTGAGAAGAAGACGAAACGAAGATAACAAGAGACAAATGAAATGCAAATTAAACGATATGTGCATCAACACACGATACAACCATACACTGGTTCATAAATTACCTGACAACGGTCACCAATGGATCACCAAATACACTGTACCAATCAAAGTGTCGTGTGCAGAGCATGCCAACCACAATAGCAATCTAATGCTTTTGAACGTGTTGTCCATCCCATGATACATCACTCCTTGTCACAAGTTAATTTTGTATTTATGTTATTGGTGAACATGTCCGTATTAGTGCTGTGTTCAAGTTCGGTCCATGCTATTTTCGTTTTGTTTATTTTTTTTCTTTTCTTCCTTTCGTTTTGTTTATTATTTAGGAGTATTTTATCGCACCAAAATGTTTGACAGTGAACCATCGTGTTTCTCAAGTAGCCACGAAAATGGCAATACATTTCATTAAACCTCCCCTACACGTTTTCAGGTCGCATCACATTCAATTTGTGAGGTTGAACACGGTCTGCATTTTTATCTTATGTAATGAAAAGCAAACAGGGGGGTGAGAAACACAAGTGGCCCAATCATTGTGAAGGCATGCAAGAGTAAAGACATACACAAAATTTCATGGGTTATAAAAACTATTCGTTACGAAGCACAAACACCCACACATGGACCACCAAAGCAAAAGCACACGAATGACACATAACTTGAAGTTTTTAATTTGTTCAAGGCCGAAAATGTGAAGTTATGATCATCACTGCACGTCTAGCATTTTCATTTCTGATTGAAAATGAACAAACACAACATTAGCTTCTGAAATGGAGAAGAAGAAGATCATACAACATTCAAATAACAAGCCCCCAAAGAGGTAGGCTAGTAACATGTTCCACGTGGACAACACTCTCACCATGTGCGTGGTCCCGGTGGCAAAATTGACCACAAATCAGCCAACGAAAAAACAACGAGCTATGCAACAAAGACATTTAAAACAACTGAGTCATTTATATCCTTATCAAGCACAACAAACATCAAAGATGCCGAACAAACTAGGTAGCACTATCTAGAGTAAGTGACCAATATGGCTTCATACTCATTGCCCTCCTCAAATGATCTGCACTAACTGTGACGTCATAATGGTTGGCATCTGGTCATATGATGGTTGTCGCTGCTGATGGCGATCTAGCAACAAAGGACCACTATCAAGGTGTGGATACAAGCCTCTCCAGAAAAGTTCAATAAGAAGCGTGACGTGGGAAATGGCCAACAAACACCGTAACGCTCGTCACGGTTCCACCTCGCTTACCCTTGGAGCTCTGCACAGGGGTGACATAACTGTCATGATCTGTGGGCGAATTGTGCAAGCCCCCTTCGTATAGTGTCAGTTGGTGCTCAAGATGCGCCACCTCATGCCGCAAGACTGTGATCATGTGGTTTGCAGCCTCTGCTTTTGAATTGGCCACAACCTCTCTCATGTTAGCCTTGTCAATCTCCTCCCATCTCCTCCACCATAACAAATACGAGCATGATGAAGAGAACACCTCTCTTGCAGATGATTTTGTACGCCTGCTCGATCATCCGCTTGCGGGTGAGTGCGAAATCACCCGCCATGTCCATGACATGGGTGATACCGCAGACCGAAGAGGACAGCATCAGGTTAGTGCTCCTGGTTTGGCCCCATATATAATCCTTCAACAAGGTCATCACGCACAACACATGTGGATGGGCAAGTGTCAGATGGAGGGGCCCCGGACACTCGATAGACAACGCAACAAATCGAGAATGCAGTGTAAAAGAACATGACAACAAATATGGCACTATTGCAAAAAAAAAAAACAACAACTAATATACAGAAACAACATCATTCGAACTGTGAGTTGTAAAAGGGATTACATCTATGCACCATTATGTGCTTTACCGACCTTTGTTCCGTTCTCGTTTCCCGTTTGGTGAGCAGATGTAGACCTCCAAGTCGGCCATCGTCTTATGAATCCGTTTATGGCGCGTGCATAAAACTGCCATAAATCTTGTATGTGTACCTCTTTGTGGCGCCGACGAGAGCATGGCACTACGTCTATGAATATCCTTTCCCTACCTTCCTTTGCCGAACTGTCAGAAGTTGAACGTCTATTGCACCCTCTCCCCCCCTTCCTAGTTCGCTAAAACTTTGCTCCATCTACACTGTCGTTGTCCGCTTTTCGACGAGCACCATCACTTTCGCCCCCACTTTTTGTTTCATCATCATCTGTGACTGTGCTCGACGACCCTCCTTGAGGATGCACACTATAAACCACTCTATCACAACACTTGTCTTTCTTCGCAAACTTGTGTTGAAGTGCTTCATATAATTGTTTTTCGTACTTCAAGGGAAGTCTCACATCCCTTCTCGCCGATTGTGTCATGTCCCAATACGCCGACTTCCCCCCTTGGAATCACAGATCTTTTTCGCTTAGTCGAGGAGTCTAGAAAACTTCCTTTCTCATTCGTCCATGGTGTGATTGCCGAATCGTTTCTCTTGAAGTTCGCTAACGATCCGCGTATCTTTTGCCTCTCTTTTTTCTTTTGTTGCATGCAGTCTTCTTCGAAAAGCAGTCTCAGGAGTGTGATGCTTTCCCCGGACCCTCAATCAGCACCTCGGGGTTTCCCCTTTCCTGCGTTCTCTCCACCACGTCCTCCCCCCCCCCACCCTTCTTCTCAACAACTCCAAGTGGCGCAAGTGGTGCATCATCCGTCTTCCCTTCGTTAGTGAGGTCCATCGTGGCACGTGTCACACTTTGTGTCTGACTATGTCAGCAGACGCACATGCCCACGTATCGCTTATTCTTGCGTTGTGTTTTGTCCTCACTGATGTCATCCTCACTAGTCATGAGAGATTCATTGGCGTGAGGCGGGGGAGCATCATGACTGCAAAAAACACTATCGGACGAAGACATTGACTACACTACACCAACTTGGTTGTTCGCCGGAGGCACTCCGTGCATAAGAGTGGGAGGGACGAACATCCACCCCCATATGCATGTTGCCAGTGGGAATACCACCACCACCGTACAAAGTGTAAGCAGACGGTGCTCACATCCCCGTAGGCGGCAACTCTCCTTCAAGTTCCCCATTGCCCCCCATGCCTTGAAGCATCATTTGTGCCCATGCACCTCCACATTTGCTACTAGTACGAGCCATGGCGAACGCTCTCTCTGATTGGTTCTTAACCTCGTTGGCCTCCGAAGCTGTCACCTTCTGCAAAGAGGGATATCATGCTTCAAGGCTCTTTCCCTGGACTGTACACCAAAGTGTGAAAGTTCAAGTTTTTGAAAGATGGTAGACTGTGTGGCATCCGGGGGGGCACGCGTGGCAAAGACGACCTGCCTACACCTGATGAGAAACCTTGATAACCTACAATGTATGTGGCAGAGGTCAATGGCGGGATATCCTGCATGCCTGTGTCCATGGGCAATGGGGACGGGGATGGCGACGATGATCACTGCTGGGCAGGTTGTTGGGCAGGCTCCATACCTGTTCAACAAAGCAGTGACACGTGGCAGACGGCGGTCGGAGGTTGATCCCAACACTCACAAGGTTTTGTGATATACACGAATATGAAAGTGCGAAGCTTGAATGACCCCCTTCGATTAAATCCACCAACGACGATCTCAAGGATTGGAGTACAACGATGCCGAAGAGAGGATATTGTCAATGACATAAGCCCATAATGTTGCTTGTCGTGTCTATTCCTCGTCTGTTGCAATGGCGGATGCCGCTACCGGGGGCGATCACCCAAAGTGGGATGGCGGCGATTACCCAAAGTGGGATGGTGGTGATTACCCACAACCATAGCGGTGGTGATGAACGTCGGAGATGGCAGGAGGTGGTAGGTGCATCTGGACGAGGTGGTAGCTATGGCGTAGAACGAAGCGCACATCGGTCGTTTCCCGTAGGCTTGAGAATACGCTGCGTACATCTTCCGGCCTGTGGCCAAAAACGGACTGCTCACAATTGTTTGTCCCCCTTCGTGCCTCTTGTAGAAGTTTTACGTAAGGACGTGGTACCACAAGTGGGACAATCATGGGTTCCCTGTGGGGAGCGCTACCAGGACCAGGCGTCACAGACCCCCACTAGTGGGCGGACATTCCAAGACAATGGCCTGGGGCCCTGGACCAAGGGAAAAAGAAAAAAGAAAGATTCTGCTTTTTCTGCTTTCTTTTTCGGTGCAGAGTACAGGGGTGGCCTCTTCTGGTATTTGGAAGTTGGAAGAACTACGACCACCCCTGCAATCATGGTGATAGGTAATGAAGAGTTTTATCGGGAGTCTTTCCGACTTTGGTGGAAAGAAGTGGGGTCCTGTTTGTTTCCCCGAAAGTGCCCCTCCCTCGTAAAAGAAGTGGGATCTGCCTCTAAGACAACAACTCAATTCACAATTTCATCCTACTCTCTTTAGCTATCTCTGTCACAAAGACAAACAAACAAACATAGGCCCTTAGGGCTGCGTTCCCGCCGCCACTGCGGCAGACAATAAGACAGTACGAGGGCTGAGCCCCTCGGTTACGGGGCCTCGCCCGCCCTAAATGAAGGCGGGCCTAAAAAATTCGGCCTTGGCCTCCACATAGGCCTGTGTGAGAAGAAAATGGGTCCCCGTGGGCAATTGCTGCAACATCCTGAAGCCCAGGGCTCAGATGCTGATGCCCAGGGCTCAGGCAGTTAGGCCCCCTGCACATTCTGGGGATGAAAAACGGGTCCCGAACTTGGCCAAATAGTCTTTATCGGCCAGATTGATTCATCAGGGGTTTTTCGAGGGGTCCCCTGAAATATGTGCGCCCACAATACTTCTCGAGGACTTCCCTACCGTGTGTTCCCCCCAACACGTTTAGGGTAAGGGACGGTTCCAACAACACGTGAGCTTTGTCGCGGCGCGGTGGGGACGTCTTCGGCCTCGCCGCACCGCTCACCAAATGCACAAACGACAAAACTTATGACGGTGCACCTTTCCATTGTTCAACGGGAAGATTCATTCTCATTTTGCACATTTGGTGAGTGGTGCGTCGAGGCCCCTTCTCCCCGTCGCCCACTGCTACCGTCTTACCGGGAACACAACGCACCCTCATTTTGACTGCATCGGACCGGAAAGACGGCTTGTATACGTTCATTTTCAGCGTGCGTTATGCTCGGGGGAAGACAGTACCCGTAGCGGCCCATCGAGACGCCGGGCAATCCTCACCTCACCAGTACTCCTTCGACAGCGCCAGAGCCACTCAGGCAAGCAGCCGCTCAGCCATTCAGCGACTCAGGCAGGCTGCCTTTTAGCCGCTCGGCCACTCAGCCAGGCTGCCTTTTAGCCGCTCGGCCACTCAGCCCGTCTTAACCGGCAGCAACGCTGCGCGCCAAGCTTGACGACAACGAAGCAGAGATATCGGTGAGAATCGAGGTGCGCTTTGGCGCGGAAGGTTGGCTAATTCCTGTCGCTCGCCTCTCTCTCTCTCTCTCTCTCTCTCTCTCTCTCTCTCTCTCTCTCTCTCTCTCCCCTCCTCCTCTCTCCCCCATTTCGTTTGTCATAGCCACCTTCCCGCCTTTTCTTCACCCTCTCTTCCGCTATTTATCTATCTGTATCATGTCCTGCTGCCCGCCCTTTTTCTTCTCTCGCTCTGTCTCCTCTTTCGTTCAGTCTCTCTCTCTCTTTCTTTCTTCTGGTTTCGTCATTTTGCATCTCTCGTTCTCTCCTTTCGTCTATCATATCCTGCTTCCCGCCTTTTTTTTTTCGCGCTCTGTCTGTCTGTCTCTCTCCTTTCGTCTTATCTTATCCTGCTTCACGCCTTTTTCTTCACTCTCTCTCTCTCTCTTTCTCTCTCTCTCTCTCTCTCTCTCTCTCTCTTTCTCGCCCTGTCTGCTTTCGTCTATCACAGCCTGCTTCCCGCCTTTTTCTTCACAAGCACAGGGATAGAACTGCAAATCAATCGAGAGTGGATGGGGTAGACGGAATACCAGGCCTTGCTGCGCCACTCGCCAAGTGTGAAAAAGAGAAAAGCAGAAAACTAAAAAAAGAGAAAAAGAGAAGAAAAGAAAAGTAGAAAAGGAGCAAAAGAGGAAAAGCAGGTGAGTGTATCTTTTCCAACTTCTAGCTGAAGATACACTCACCTGATTTTACTCTTTTGCTCCTTTTCTTCTTTTATTTTTTTGGGTGAGTAATACTGCGAGGCTCATCATCCTGCTGTCCCCCTTGCTTCTTTTTTAATTTTATTTCAAGTCTCCCTTGCTTCTTTCCCCCCCCTTTTACTCTCTGCCTATATGTACGTGCGGGATTGTGTGCGTATGCGTGCGATTTTTGTTTTTTTTTCCCTTTTGTTTGTGTGTGTGTGTGTGAGAGAGAGAGAGAGAGAGAGAGAGAGAGAGAGAGAGAGAGAGAGAGAGAGAGAGAGAGAGAGAGAGAGAGAGAGAGAGNGCAACAGGATTTGCTGTGTAGGATGCACTGGCACTGAAACTTTCCTGGACTCATCTGACCGTAATTACGGCCAGGTTCAGGCCAAAAAGTCACTTGTGAGTGAGAATGCCCCGAGTAATTCCGCATTCCTTAGCTACGGCGCACTGTTCTTAATGCTTTGCTGCGGAGTGCTGTGGTTGATTTGGAGACTTCCGTGAAGGCCGTGTTGTGTCCTAATCATCAGGGAGTGGGAGGGAGGGAAGGAGGAAGGAATGTAGGTAGGTTGACAGGCAGGTTCATAGAGGTAGGTAGTCTGTTGGTTGGAGAGGGAGGGAGGGAGGGAGGGAGGGAGAACAAACAAAGACAATTGGAACGGGAAAAAAAGGCGGGGCTCGGGATTTTGGAGCGAAAGCGAAATTATATACTGGGGTATTGACGGAAACTTCTGATCCAGCCTGTACAAATCTGAAAATATTATCAATAAATAAAAGTACTTTAAAATCAGACGGAGTTTTTCGTAGTAGCCAGAGGGGTTGGTTTACATTTGGTCATCTTTGCTTTGCAACTGTTATATTACTTGTTTATTTATTTATTTTTATGTTGAATTTATTAATTATTTTATTGCTGATTAATCAAGTCGCGAAATGACCTCTTATTGGTTGTGGGCGCTATCGACATCGTTAAGTTCACTGAATCTGGGCGTCATTACGGACAGATGATGATGATGATGATGATGATGATGGTGATGGTGATAATGATTGTAATGATGATGATGATGATGATGATGATGATGATTGATGATGATGATGATGATGATGATTGATGATGATGATGACGATGATGATGACGATGATTAATGATGATGGTTTCCTTTTTTTTCAATAATGAAATGATGCGAGGAGGGGAAAAAGTAGGGGAAGAGAGAATGGTCATTAATCCTCTATGCAACGCGATTATTGTTAAACAGAGAATTTTCTTTTGTTTTTATTAAAGAAAATAAATGTATTACGGATTTCGAGAATTCTATATTGAAAAAAAAAGTTCACGCAGTAGGTAGACACCTGTGCCTGATAAATAAATAAATAAATCACCGATAAGATATGTTTCTTCTTTCTGGATTTTGAAAATATTTTCCATTTAAAAAAAAAATGAAAATCACTCAGCCGCTTCACACAATGTCATATGCCTGTTGATAAATGCATATTAACATGAAATGACGATTATGTCTGAATGTAGATTTTTTTAAAATGAAAATCACTCAGACTGATACAACGCCTAGTCACACCGGTTCAATTTGTAGGTTATGGGTACAACGCCCAGTCATACTGAATGTAGATTTTAAATACAATTTGTAGATTATATTAAGGGGATTTCTTCTGATTAAGGAAAAGAAGAGAGAAAACGGCGACGAGTAATTCTCAGCCGCTGTTGGCCTGTCTAAAATTTAGGTTTTTTTTTTTGAAAAGTTCCGGAAATATTTACTGCCGGCCTAGGCTACCAGAGCGGCCCGGGGTCACTTGCCAGGCCGGGCCAAAAAAAATAAAAATAATAAAAATAATAAAAATAATAAAAATAATAAAAATAATAAAAAAAATACAAATAATAAAAATAATAAAAATAAAAGAATTCTTTTTAAATTTTATTTTTATTCTAAATTTGGTGAAGAATTTCGATGTGACCCTGAGGCAAAAGTTGTTCACTTTATTTTTCTGCATGACATAGTTTTTTTTCGGATTTTTTTTTTTTTTTTTTTTTTTTTGCCGGGACCTTCCTTGGTCCTTGCACGGGCTGGCCACCCGGGATCCGGGCGGCCCGGCTGGTAGCCTAGCTGCTACTAATAAATTAATAATATATTTACTGATTTTTTGTTTACGCCTATCGCTGCTTATCTTGAATACAACGCCCAGTCATCATGAAATTAATGTATATGAGCGGCATTCCTGTCCAGATGCACTCTAAATGAACGACTTGGTGTTCTGTTCAGAGGAAGAGGTAGTGTAGCGGAATGCCTACCTGTTCTTACCCCGAATGCAACGCCCAGTCATGCTGAATGTATCTGAGTGGGGTACCTGTCTAGATGCAGTCAAAATGGACCGGGTGTTCTGTTCGAGGAAGGTAGTGAGCGGGATGGCTAACCCTTCGTACCCCGAACACAACGCCCAGTCATCATGAATGTATATGACCGGCATTCCTGTTTACATGCAGTCTTTATGTATGACCGTGTAGCTGTTTATAAAAAGACCATGGGTTTGTTTAAAAAATATTTCATCCATCCTTCCTGTCATCATCCCCAATTAACCCCAATTAACCCCAATCAACCAAGGTCCTATCTGTCTTCCACTGAATGGAGCATACGGTTGTTATACCCGTATTTAACGCAACTTTGTCTAGATGCATGCACAATGACCGTAAGTTCTATTCGGGGGAAGGCCAGGTACCGTTAAGGAGAGGAAGGAAAACCACGCAGAAGGATGATGACCAATCTTCCCAGAAAAGGAAATATAATAAATACAGTAATAAAAAAAAAAAAAAATTATTCCAAGACAAGATAGAAAAATAAAGGACGTTGGAAGGTTGGCTAAGCAGGTCTATGCGAGGTTGGAAAGTTAAATTCTTTTGTAACGTTGTGTTCGTATTTCAAGTGTAGGAGTAAGAATGTTGTTGTGAAGTGTCAATAGCAGGATAAATAGGGGATCGATTTCTCAGTCTCAGACTGTAAGCTAAACCGGCTGATGCTGCCGGGATAACTCCGGGTTGAATGAAGTAAAGAATATTTGTTTGAAAAAGAAAAAAAGAAAAAAAAGAAAAAAGAAAAATAAAGGAAACTAATCACCGTCGGCTGGTCCGCTCTCCTCTCTCTCTCTCTCTCCCATCCTCCCCTGAACATAACCCACCCTGATCCTGAATGTATATAAGCTATTTTCCTGGCCAAATTCAGTCATCATGAGGGTGCATCCTGTTCGGCAGAAGACGTAGGGTCGGGACATTACTGGCAGTCGTGGGTCGGGACATCACAGGCTGCCCGGGATATGGCCACGTGGCAAGACGTGAATAAGAAGAGTGATGTTGACATTTATCTCTTGCCACGTGGCTATATCTTCTTTACTGCCAAGTCATCCCAGCAGCAGGGTCGGGACATGACAGGCTGCTGAGGATCTGGCCACGTGGCAAGAGGTTAACAAAGAGAGTGATTTTGACATTTATCGCTTGACCAACGGGCTTAGCGCAGTTGATACACTCTCCTTGCCACGTGGCCTCTGAGGATATGACCACGTGGCCTCTGAGGATATGACCACGTGGCTATCAACTGTTGAAATGCAGACGTGAGCTCGAATATAGATGAACCTGAAATTCCTGAATTACCTTAAGGCCAGTGACTTTCACTATTACTGTATGATATCTCAAGGCTCTCCCCCTTTATAATAAGGGAGAAAAAGAGGACATTTAACTCTTGCCACGTGGCTTCTTCCTCTCCGCTGTTCATGTCTTGCCACGTGTCATGTGTGGCTGTCTGACACGTGGCACTCCCTCATTGTCCACGTCTTGCCCTCTGGCTGTACGCTCCCCCTCTTCTCGTCTTGCCGGTGGCTCCCCACGTCTTGTCACGTGGCTCTCCATGTCTCGCCCCACGTGGCTGTTCGCTCTCCCTCTTCTCGTCTTGCCACGTGGCTGTACGCTCTCCCTTAGAATTACAAATCAAGGACCAGGTATAAAAACGAGGCCGAGGGTCCTTGATGCTTCCTTAGAATTATTAAATCGAGGCTAGGGACCTCACAATTGGACTCTAAGGAGGCATCAAGGAGTAGACAAATAAGCGAAGCTGAGTAATGCTATCGGAATTCGGTTTTATCCGGGTCCAATTGTGAGGTCTCTGGCCTCGTTTGAAATTTTGCAATGTATGATCAATGTGTTGTTAGAAAAATAAAAATAAAAAAATTCTTAACGGCAATTGGAGAAAAAAAAGGAAAAAAAAAGAAAAAAAAAGAAAAAAGAAGAGAACATCGCGTACACGGTCGAGGAGTAGAGAATGTGTGACTTTGGAGGTGGTGTCCAACTTCTCTCTCTCTCTCTCTCGCTCTCTCTTTTTGTGTCTCTGGCTTTGGGTGGACGAGCTCAATGTTTGTTGTACGAAATCGATGATGATGATGGTGATGATGATGATGATGACCATGATGATCATGATTGCTTTGTTTTGTCGGTAGATAATAACGAGGACTCGTTGCGGAAGCTATAGGATGTGCAGCGAAGTTTTGTCGAATGATTGGTGGGACAAACAAGAAAGGGTGGAAGGAGGAAGAATCGAGGAGAGGAGGAGGAGGATCAGGAGGAGGTAGGGGGAGGAGGAGGTGTCGAGGAAGAGAGGACGAGACGTGCAGTAGGGGGAGGGGAGGAGGAGCTTGGAAGGAAGATGAGGAGGTTGGGAGGAGAAGAAGATCGGGATGTTTGATGGCGATCGTGATGATTGCACGGTCTACGATGTGCGGCCAAGATCCGTCTAATGGTTGGGGGAAGGAACAGCACAGAGGAGAAGGAGAAAGAAACAGGAATGAATAGAAGAAATGAAAACCATACCATAGAGGGTACAGGGGCGAATGCATGTACTCAGCATTTGTCTGTACGGATGCAAAGCAGGGGCGAAGGTGAGCGAGAGCGGACAATGGGAGGGGAAACCTTCATATGTGTGTGTGTGTGTGTGTGTGTGTGTGTGAGAGAGAGAGAGAGAGAGGGAGAGAGAGAGAGAGAGAGAGAGAGAGAGAGACCATGTGTGTGCGTGAGAGAGAGAGAGAGAGAGAGAGAGAGAGAGAGAGAGAGAGAGAGAGAGAGAGAGAGAGACTTCCATGTGTGTGTGTGTGTGTGTGTGTGAGAGAGAGAGAGAGAGAGAGAGAGAGAGACCTCCATGTGTGTGTGTGTGTGTGTGTGTGTGAGAGAGAGAGAGAGAGAGGGAGAGAGAGAGCTCAATATGTGTGTGTGAGTGTGTGTGTGTGTGGTGTGGGTTATAACTCACGTCGAAGTAGCAGCGAGTTGTTCCCGCCATGGCTTAGCGTCTCATTATTTATTTCCTTTTTTTTTTTCTTTTTTTGGTTGTGGACAGGCTTGGGTTATAAACTCACGTCAAAAAGTAGCAGCGCCATGGCTTTGCGTCTCATAGGCCACTCTTTTTTTTTTTTTTTTTTTTTTTTTTTTTGGTTTTGGACAGGTTTGGCTTCGAACTCACGTCAAAGTAGCCGCGAGCTGTTCCCACCATGGCTCACGTATCGAGTCGCTCTGCGTTGCAAAAGCTTCTTTCGGCGGGAAGATCGGCGGCGCCTATCGCGCGAGGAGGCGGTGTTACCCGAGGCTTTGCTGCAGCCAGCGAAGCGGGACACCATGGAACGGCGAAGGTCAATTTCTGGGAACAACCTTCTAACCCAGGCAATTGGAAGGAGGAGCAATTTGTAATTCTGTCCCTCACAGGATGGGGCTTGCTGATATATGGAGGCTACAAGGCGGCGACGGGGGGCAGTAGCAAGAAGAGCAAGGCAGAGAAATGACGTGCGGCATGATATGGTATGTCATGGCATGTCATGTCATGCCATGGCATGGCATGGCATGGCATCAAGCAGGTTGGCCCAATGGGGTGTGGAGGGGGGACAGAGCAAATTCGATGTCACATCTGCTTTTGGTTTTGGTTTTACTTTTTTTTTTTTTTTTTTTTTTGTAGTGGTGGTAACTTTCCGTCTTCCGCCGAACATAACGCACCCTAAAAATGAATGTATACAAGCTATGTTTCCGGCCAGATACAGCCAAAATAAGGGTGTTTTTTGTTTGTGGTAACTTCCCGTCTTCCGCCGAACATAATGCACCCTAAAAATGAATGTATACAAGCTATGTTTCCGGCCAGATACAGCCAAAATAAGGGTGTTTTTTGTGTGGTAACTTCCCGTCTTCCCCCGAACATAACTAACGCACCCTAAAAATGAATGTATACAAGCTGTGTTTCCGGCCAGATACAGCCAAAATAAGGGTGATTTTTGTGTGTGGTAACTTTCTGTCTTCCGCCGAACATAACGCACCCTAAAAATGAATGTATACAAGCTGTGTTTCCGGCCAGATACAGCCAAAATAAGGGTGTTTTTTGTGTGTGGTAACTTCCCGTCTTCCCCCGAACATAACGCACCCTAAAAATGAATGTATACAAGCTGTGTTTCCGGCCAGATACAGCCAAAATAAGGGTGTTTTTTGTGTGCGGTAACTTCCTGTCTTCCCCCGAACATAACGCACCGTAAAAATGAATGTATACAAGCTATGTTTCCGGCCAGATACAGCCAAAATAAGGGTGCGTTGTGTTCGGGGAAAGACGGTAGTGCAAGGAATATGATCGAGAGAGCGAGAGCGATAAACAGAAATCCAAGTTGCGAAATCACCAAGTAGCTGCTCAGATAGTCATGAACCAAGCAGAGAGACTAGGTGCAATGCACCAAGATACCGTCTAAATAAGAAGAGCAAATTTAAATACAAAAAGAACTCGAAAATGTCAATGTCGCCACTGTCTGCTCACACCAACATTGTATCCAATGGGCCTCGCTGCACTACCCTCGAAATGTGCAAAACGAGAGTGAATCTTGCGCTAGAATATGGAAAGATACAGCGCCATGTTTTTTGTCTTTTGTGCATGTCGAGAGTAGTGCAGCGAGGCCCAATGTCGCACTCACTGTCTCGCGCCCAACGCCCGCGCCCGGCGCCCGGCGCCTGTCCTACTCCCAGCCTATCTAACCTGTCTACTTTGGGCGCTGGGCGCCAGCTTATGCTTGTGATCGACATTGGTGGGGAGATGAGGGGTGATGACGATGAGAGGAGAGAGAGAGAGAGAGAGAGAGAACCTATCTACGTTCTCGCAACTGGATGACTCTGAAGTTGAAGACCAATGTGCATGACGTCAACACCAATGCCGATCACCAGCATACACCAGGTAGGTTCTCTCTCCTCCTCTCGTCATCACCGCTCATCACCTGCCTTGCGTCTGCTGCCCTTGCAGCGCCGCTCACCTCAGCTCAGCGCCCGTGCGCGCATCCGACCAGCAGCACCCATGCAGACACTTGCGCAGCAATCACCAGCATACACCAGGTAGGTTCTCTCTCCTCTCGTCATCACCGCTTGTCTCCCCACAGCATGCGCCTCCTACCCGAAGACCACCTTCGCCATCACCTGCCTTGCGCCCCTGCAGCCCGGCGGTGGCTGCTGTGCGCCCGCTGCCCTTGCAGCGCCGCTCACCTCAGAGCCCATGCATGCGTCCGACCAGCAGCGCCCATGCAGACACTTGCGCAGCAATGCAGCAGCATACACCAGGTAGGTTCTCTCTCCTCCTCTCGGCATCAGCGCTCGGCTCCCCACAGCATGCGACTCCTACCCGAAGACCACCTTCGCCATCACCTGCCTTGCGCCCCTGCAGCCCGGCGGTGGCTGCTGTGCTGTGCGCCCACTGCCCTTGCAGCGCCGCTCACCTCAGCGCCCGTGCGCGCGTCCGACCGGAAGCTCCCATGCAGACACTCGCGCAGCAATGCAGCAGCAAGCGCCGCTCACCTCGGCGCCCGTGCGCATGTCCGACCAGCAGTGCCCTTGCAGACACTTCCGCAGCAATGCAGCAGCACCTTGTCCGCATTGCCTGCCTAGGCCAGAATGCCCCTGCCGGGGCTGGCCTCTTCCCTTATGGAAAGTGCAGCCCCTGTGTGTGTGTGTCCGCCTGGGCCTGGCTGGGGAAGTTCCCAGTAGCTTCCAGTCGGGCCCCAGTCTCTGCGCCCAGGCCCACCTCTACAGTTAAGGTCTGGGCCCTTTTCGGTTGGGCAGGTATATGAAGCCTCCCAGGCCCCAGGTGTTGGGCACATTCTCATTAGCTCGCGGTAATCGTGTGACGACAATGCTGCTTTCTCATTCGTCCGTGGCCGCTGCGTGATGTGTCGGCCTCACACTGCGTGTGCCCAGGGGCGCAACCACCCGGCCCTGGGCTCAACAGTACAGCGCAGTCCTTGTTTTCTGGAAAGAGCCTGGAGGCTCACGTTTCCCTGCAACTAACTGAAGCGCTGCAACTGTCTGTGTACCCACATATGGAAAATGTCGAAAATAGGCCTCTTGTCGATGTTCCGGCCCGCCTTCACTCAGGGCGGGCACAAGTTTTGCTGGGGCCCACAGCCGAGAACACTTGCATGTCTGTCGAGGCCCCGTGAGGGCTCAGTCCTCGCACCAGGGCGCAGTCACGATTTCAGTTTTAAACCCAGTTCGAATACAACACAGCCCCACCTGACCCTAAAGCTGGGTTGTATACATTCACGATTTTCCTCGCTTTGGCACAACACATTCGCGAAATCGTGACTGAAGCGCATTTTCAAACTGAAACCGTGACAGTGCCCTAGTTTTCCCTTTTTTTTTTCCCTTTTTCATTTGTTTACTTTCTCTCCTTGTGCATTGACAGTGAGCTCATCTGCTGCAGATATGTTTCCTTTTTCCTTTTTTTTTTTCTTTTTTTCTTTCTTTTTTTTTCTTCTTTTTTTTTTTTTTGGCAGAGAAATGGATCATTGATTCATCGTAACGTTGTGTGTGACAGAGCGTGTGGTAAACACGTGGTGTGGCATGATGTGCCAAATGCGTGATGATACGACACGTGGCATCTTGCCATCCTCGTCTCTTTTCTCTGCCTCCATTTTGGTTGTTGTTTCAGTCCATGGGAACGTTTGTTCGTCCATGTCGGCTGATCTGGCTGCCCAACTCCAAATGTCAATCTCTCTTTGCATTTGTCATGCTGTATTATAATTGGATTAGAATGAGAGAGCGAGGCTGACGACAGCCTGTGCCGATATCAGCCCTCACCTGAACATAATATATACACGTCGCAAAGCTGAACGCTGAATCTGTTGAACTCGGAATTTTTCTCTTCTAAAGATGGAAGAAGAAATCACAAGACGAGAAACAATCACCATTTCCCTGCTATGGTGTGCAATCCCCGCCCTCCTTTCGGGCGGATGGTCGACTGGCTTTCCTCTACCGGTTTCGGCTGGAGCCTGTTTCCAGCCTCGTCAGGAGGGCACCCCAACTCCGAGTGTACGTTGCGGAAGAGGTAGCAACTATATATATACATATATATATATATATATATAGTCTGTAGAG
>BFEA01000475.1:193190-207319 GCA_003427395.1 Chara braunii
TTTTTTTTAAGGCTAATTCTTTTAGCCCAACCAATTCAATTACCTGTCAAATCTGGACAGGACGGCCTTTCAGGCCTTTTTTATTGTCATTATTGTAGTATTACGGGAACCCCGTCGCAGCCACATCCGTGCTCAAGTCTCCAACGAGGGAGGGAACATGCGGGAGCTGCCATCATTAAGCTGACCGGCCTCAGGCATTTCAGAAATACTTGGTTTTACAGTTCTACTCATCTCACGTGGTTCCATCATCTGGATTCGAACTCGGGTCTGCATATCAACACTTCATGGGTGTACACATTGACCTAACCTTCTTCCCCCCCGGCTACATCGTTCGGCCATGTAGCTGTATCTAGACTGAAAGGTGCCTCAAATACAGCTATAATGACCGGACGTTGTATTCGGGGGAAGAAGGTAGGGGTAGGCTCTTGGGTTCGTTTGTAGTCGTTTGCCCCTGGACCTTAGCCAAAGGTCCGACAGGCCCCTGGAAAGGGGGGGGGGCAGGAGTTACGGATACCCCCCCCCCCCCCCCCTCCTCGTCAAGCCTCTCGCCATTGGGGGGCGCCTCCGACACTTGGGGGGGGGAAATGTTATAGATCCCCCCTGGGACAAGACGTAAAAAAAAAAGAAGTATAAAAGAAGAGAAAAAAAAAAAAAGAAAGGGAAAAACTTCAAAAAAGTGAAAAAAGGTCCGGGGGTACTGGTAGCAAAAAAGGTTCGGGGTAAAAAAATAATAATAATAAAAAAAATGAAAAGAGGTCCGGGGGTACTGGTAGTAGTTACCTTGAGAAGGGAGAGCAATGACGGGGAAAAGAGGGAGAGATAGGGTCTCGCCGGATCACTGAGCAGATGTGAAAAATGGGGAATGAATCATCCGCGAAAACGCGGAAAGATGCATTCGCCATATAGCCTTGTCTTTTTCACATTTGGTGAGTGGCCCGGCGAGGGTTATGGGACTTCATTCGTCAGGTGGTCCGATTTTTCTCGACCAGCCGGAGAAGGGGGGAGAAGGATTGATTGATTGATTGACGACTTATTGATTCATGATTGGTTGACTGATTTGAAAGAGTTTTGATTTGCTTGATTTGATTGATTGCTTGAGAAGGGAAACTGAGAAAAGAGGGATCATTACAGTCTGATAATGTGGAGTGAAACGAGCGACGATTATGCAGGCACGCCTTCCGGACTGACCTCCATGATCGGATGAGATACATCCGTCGCGGGTCGTAATTGCGGTCAGATACATCTCACAGTAGCACTTTTCCGGCTGAGCTCTCTGGCCGTAAGTGCGGTCAGATACATCCGTCGCGGGTCGTAATTGCGGCCAGATGCGTCTAGAAAAGTGCCACGTAGGTTGATGACACCCTCACTCGAACTTACTAGTGAAAACAGATCCGGTTGGTCTTGAATTCATCCGCGATGCTGATTTCCCGCCAAAATGCGCCATAGCTCCCACCTCCTGGCGGGAAATTCGCCAGTCGTCTATGTTCCCTGTCTGCTTCGCATGATTTGATTACTTGCCCCCTCAAAATTTCGTCGCAACCCGCACCTGGTCACATCCACTACCCCCGTTCATCCATCTTGTCTTTTTGCTGCTGCTGCTTCTTTTTTGTTCTTTAATTCTTCCCCTCCACCTCCTCCCTCCCCCCAACCCCCTCCCTTCCTATTTCCTCCCTGTCATACATTTGTCAAACGTCAATGTGTCTGTGCGTGTATCTGTGTGTGCTGTCTGCGAGCGAGCGAGCGAGAGAGAGAGAGAGAGAGAGAGAGAGAGAGAGAGAGAGAGAGAGAGAGAGAGAGAGAGAGAGAGTATCTGATATTGCATAGGGGCATATCTACTGCGAATACAACGTACATACATAAATAGACACACACACACACACACACACACGCACACACAGAGAGAGAGAGAGAGAGAGAGTCTGTGTGTGTTTAATTTATAGTTTAACAAGGGCAGCCTTTTCAGTATGATGTGTAAATTGTGTGTTTTAGTTGCACCCCCATTTGATATCGATTTCCCATGTCCTCACATATTAATAGTATTACCTCTGTGTGGGGTGCGTGTTCTTTTTTTTGTTTTGTTTTTTCCCCCTCCAGCTCTGTCGTCGACGATCAGACTCAAGTGGGTAATTGAAGAGGGAGGGTTTGAAGGATGGCGGCCGCGGCGACGTCTTCAACTCTTCTGGTGAGTTTTTATGATGTATTTATTTATTATTATTATAATAGGAATATACATTATGATTAATGCAATTAAATTTAATTTCAAATTTCAAATTTCAATCGCAATTATTTGTTGTTTGAATATACATAAAATTCTCACATAGATAAATATTGTGTTAGATTGAGATTCTATTATTTTGAATCTTTATGATTTAATTCCAATAAAATAATTTTTCTTTCTTTTTCTTTGGTTTTGTTGGGGTTACCCCTCAGTGACTCTGAGCTGAACGGTTAAGGAAAACTCGAATAGGACTCGCGACTACCGTCCTTCACCCGAATAGAACGCCTACCGTCTTCACCCGAATAGAACGCCCGGTCTTTATACCAGTCTTTGGCTCAATTTTCAGTCCAGATAGGGCGATAAAAACCGGGGGCGAAGTCCCACCTGCGCAAATTAGGAGGGAGATTTCGGCCGTTGATCTTTGCTATGGTCAGTATCTCTTCATTCGTGCAAGTGGGACCTAGCCCCGGGAGTTGTATTCGGGGGTGAAGACGGTAGTGTCTCTTCACCGGGGGGCAGAACGGCCGGGGGCAGTGTAGCCTTTTTTTTTTGTTTTGTTTTGTTATTTTTGAGGGTCGACGGTCTTGGGATATCATCATTGAAACTGGACAGCCTCAGGCAATTCACCATGATGTTGTTCTTGTCATCTGATTGCATCTGGACTTGAAATTGGGTCTGATTCATATCTGTCTCTTATACACATCTAGATGTGTATAAGAGACAGGGTGAAGACGGTAGTGTCTCTTCACCGGGGGGCAGAACGGCCGGGGGCAGTGTAGCCTTTTTTTTTTGTTTTGTTTTGTTATTTTTGAGGGTCGACGGTCTTGGGATATCATCATTGAAACTGGACAGCCTCAGGCAATTCACCATGATGTTGTTCTTGTCATCTGATTGCATCTGGACTTGAAATTGGGTCTGATTCATATTTCAACAGTTAGTGGGTGTACCAACTGAGTTAGGGTCGTTGGTAGTGTAGCTGCATTTTCTATCGGGACAGTCTCTCCTGTCCGCACGTGCAACCTGTGTGAAGTGCAATGGGGAAAGAACAGTGTTAAGAGGAGAAAGAAAAATCGAAAGAATGAAAAAAATCGTAAAAAATGGAAAAAATGGAAAAAATGGAAAAAATGGAAAAAAACTGAGCTACCAGCCGGGCCGCCCGGGTGACCTCGTTTTACCTGGCGGCCCGGACGTGCGAGGACCAGGCAAGGTCCCAGCAAAAAAGAAAAAAAAAGAAAAAAAAAACCACGAAATCCGAAAAGAGATTACATGATGCAGAAAAATGAACTGAACAACTTTTGCCTTAGGGTCACATCCAAAATCGTTAACAAATTTAAAATAAAAAATGAAATAAAAAGTACTTTTTCTATTTTTTTGTAGTTTTTCTTGGCCCGGCCGAGCAAGTGGTCCCGGGCCACTCTGGTAGCCTAGGACAAAAATGAAAATAATACACAAAAAAAAAAATAAAAAAATAGAGGCGAGCAAGTGGTCCCAGGCCACTCTGGTAGCCTAGGCCAAAAATGAAAATAATAGAAATAAGAAGAAAAAAAAAATAGAAATAGGGGAAGGATGGTTTGAGAGGAGAAAACGAAGACGGCGATAGACATGCAGATACATAAGTAGATAGATAGATAGATAGGTAGGTAGGTAGGTAGATAGGTAGGTATATAAATAGATAGGTAGATCGATAAATAGTTAGAACAGAGATTTCATCGAAATGGACATATTTTATCTTTTGAACGAAATTGAAATCTCATTTGTCGGCCGACATTTCATGAAATGGAGGCAGCAGCGTTCTCAAAACGCTCTACCCCCTCGATGTATCTGGACTTAGCTGAAGTCCACATGCATCCAAGGGGTCGGGTGTTTTCCGGCCTGGATGTATGTGGACTGTCCACATGCATCCAAGGGGTCGGGTGTTTTCCGGCCTGGATGTATGTGGACTGTCCACATGCATCCAAGGGGTCGAGTGTTTTCCGGCCTGGATGTATGTGGACTGTTTTAGGTAGATATATATAGAGAGAGATATATAGATGCATAGATATGTAGATCGATAGGTAAATTGATAGATAGATAGATAGATAGATAGATAGATAGATAGATAGAAGGATAACGGAAGGTCGGGTGTTTTCCGGCCTGGATGTATGTGGACTGTTTTAGGTAGATATACAGAGAGATAGATATATAGATATATAGATATGTAGATCGATAGATAAATTGATAGATAGATAGATAGATAGATAGATAGATAGATAGATAGATAGATAGAAGGATAACGGAAGGTATTCAGAAAAAATAAGATATCTAGTTATACAGATAGTAGATAGATGAATAGGTATAGATAGATAGATAGATAGATAGATAGATAGATAGATATAAGGATAACGGAAGGTATTAAGAAAAAATAAGACATCTTGTTAGACACATAGTAGATAGATAGATAGATAGATAGATAGATAGATAGGTAGATAGAAGGATAGATAGATAGATAGATAGATAGATAGATAGATAGGTAGATAGAAGGATAGATAGATAGATAGATAGGTAGATAGAAGGATAGATAGATAGATAGATAGAAGGATAATGGAAGGTATTTGAAAAAATAAAAATGAAGACCTGGAATGTATGTTTGAGGTCTATAGTACGAGTAACACAGACTGGAAGTAATGAATGCTGTCCCTCTGTTCTCCCAGCCATTATGGAGAGAAGCGGTTAGCAGAGCAAATCCGCGGAGGCGCTTTTCAGTGCTGAAGGGGTTATAACCTGAGCGTGAAAATTGGGGGTCCCTGTAGCAAATCTGCGGAGGCGCTTTTCAGTGCTGGAGGGGTTATAACCTGAGGCTGAGAATTGGGGGTCCCTGTTAACAAACACTTGTGATTATGGGGAAAAGCGATTCGAGTGTGTTGTCATCTGTATTCCTGACTGTTTTTGGACAAGGAGCCAGTCTATGTGGGCGTCCCTGTCAACCACCACTTGTGATCATGCCCCCATGGGGTTATAACCTGGGCCTGAAAAGTGGGGGTCCCTGTTAACAACCACGTGCGGGTGGAACAGGCACAGGAACCAGACTGACGCTTCCCAGAATGGACAAGGAGCCAGAGCCATAAGGCTCTGTTTTTGGTAATTACGATTATTACGGAAAAAAGAGAGAAAAAAAAAAAAAAAAGAAAAGAAAAAAAAGAAGCCAGAGCCATGAGGCTCTGTTTTTGGTAATTACGATTATTATGGAAAAAAGAGAGAAAAAAAGAAAAAAAAAAGAAAAAAAAGAAAAGAAAAAGGTCTGTCATTATTATGGAAAAAAGAGAGAAAAAAAGAAAAAAAAAAGAAAAAAAAGAAAAGAAAAAGGTCTGTCAAATTTCCCCTTGATCTGCGTACTATACGGATTTTTTTTTTTGTTCAAGGCTTCGGCGTTCTGTTTTCTGTATCATACAATTTGACAATTTCTGTATTTACCCTTATTTGTTGCGTATGGGGGAACGTGCAACGAACCCAGTGCTCTGCGTACTATACGCATTTTTTTTGGAAGGCTTCGGCTTTCTGTATCATACAAGTTGTCAATTTCTGTATTTACCCTTATCTTCGGCATTCTGTTTTCTGTATCATACAATTTGACAATTTCTGTATTTACCCTTATTTGTTGCTTATGGGGGAACGTGCAACTCCCAAGGTCACCATGCTCAAGAGCCAGTACCATTTTTTTATCCTCTGTCTCTCTCTCTCTCTCTCTGTCTCTCTCTCTCTCTCTCTCTCTCTCTCTCTCTCTCTCCCTCCCTTCTTTTCTCTCAAGAGCCAGTACTTTTTTGTTTTTTGTTCTCTCTTTCTCCCCCGTCACACTTCTCTCTCTCTCTCTCTGTGTCTTTCCCTTACCCCTCCCCTCCCCTCTCTTTTGCAAACCCATTAGCATATGCATCTGGCCGCAATTCCGTCCAGAAACATTGGTCTATCTGTCCGTTTGTGTCTGTGTGTGGTGATGATTGGTTTCGTGGCTGAATGGATGCCTGTCTGGTAAGAGAGGGACTTTGCATCGCCATTGAGGGCATACTCAAACTGGTACTGTTACTTAGTTCTGGACGGAGTTGCGACCAGATGCATACGAGTCCGGCCCTAAATGCGGTCAGGTACATTTTTAAAGATTGTGGTAGTCTGAGTACGCCCTAAGTCTCTCATTCCTTCTAAGCTCTTTTTCTTGCTTTCTCCCCCCCCCAAAAAAAAAAGTTTCTGATGTACGTAATGATCACTTGTGAACTGTGTTCATGGATTCGTCTCCACTTTTGTCTATTTGCAGAATGCCGGGCAATTGGCCGCCGGTGGGAGCTCAACGTCACTTGTGGCCACTGGCAGGAACAGCAGCTGCAAGCAGCGCCATCAACCAGCCAAAGGGAATGTATCTGCCTGCTCTGGTCAGTTTTGTTCATTATGCACATCGATATTCTCTCTCTCTCTCTCTCTCTCTCTCTCTCTCTCTCTCTCTCTCTCTCTCTCTCTCTCTCTCTCTCTCTCTCTCTCTCTCTCTCTCTCTCCGCCTCCTTCCTGCACTTTCCCTCTCTTTTTGTGCCCCTTTCGAGGAGGAAGAATGAACTCTCTCTCCGTACCTCTCTTTCTCTCTCTGCCTCTCCCTACTTCTCTCTCTCTCTCTCTTTCTCCCTGACTCTCTCGTCTTTCTCCTTCTCCCCTGTTCTTTCTCCTTCGCTCTCCCTCTCCCTCTGCTTTTTCTCCTCTCTCTCTCTCTCTCTCTCTCTCTCTCTCTCTCTCTCTCTCTCTCTCTATGTGTGTGTGTGTGTAGAACAGGTGATGAAGGCTTGCCAGCCTTACCTTAGATGGTTGCCTGGGTTGTTTGTTTACCCATTGAAAGGAAAAAAAAACACACGAAAAAGGGCCAGGTGATGATGGCTTACGTTTTTTAATTCCGAATCATCACTTTATTAAGCATGATGGCTTAGATCGTTATCTGGGGAATAATAGGAGCGTCAACAGGAATGATGGCAAAGAGTGTTGAGCGAAATCATTGACACGAAAGAACTGTTCCATCTTTTTTTTTATTTCTTTTGTTTTTTTTTTCAAGTTTTCTATTTCAAAGGGGGTGACCGTCCTGAACGTTTGTCAGGCTTAACTTCCGAAGTTGTGTGTGAGACGAAAGTACCACATTGCGTAGAAGAAGACCTGGGAATCTTCAGAGCTTTCTGAAGGAATGATCATGGAATATTCGACTATTGTTGCCCTGCTACAGATTGAGAGGGATGTTTAACCCCTATAAGTGGTAGTAAAACCCTTTGGAACTGTCTCTGATTTTCTCCTCTCTCCCCTCCCCTGCCTCCCCCACACCGCCTCCCCCCCCCGCACCTCGATGAAGAGGACGGGTTGGTCTATTCTTTAATGCGTTTTTTATTTGTGGCTGTGTGCTTTGTGTGGTGCTGTGGTGCATAGTTCCAAGGAGGCCGAGTCATGTGTGTGGTGCCAATGACTGCAAGAGTATGGGCAGCAGTAGAAAGCTTGGCGGAGGCAGCAGCTCCGCCTTTCTTGCGGGGGAAGGCTGCAGGCTGGGGGAAGTGGTAAGACAGAGGGGGGCACTTGCTGGCCAGCGGCGGGGGGATTCGCAAGTGGGAAGGACGCTCAAGTGCCGTTGTCTGGAGAAGTCAGAGGAGATGCCGCAAGAGAAGATCCTCATTGCTAATCGGGGAGAAATAGCAGTGCGAATTATCAGAACGGCTCATGAGATGGGTATACCCTGTGTTGCAGTCCACTCAACGATTGATAGCAAGAGCCTGCATGTCCAGCTTGCTGATGAAGCAGTCTGTATTGGTGAAGCCCCAAGTAGCCAATCGTGAGTATAATACCCTTATTCGCATGCCCTCGCCGACTTTCGTTGAATTGTTTTTTCTTCTCCTTCTCCCTTTTCTCTTCATACGGTAGTGTCTGGTAGTGCATGCACACACAGGTTCACGAGAGAGAGAGAGAGAGAGAGAGAGAGAGAGAGAGAGAGAGAGAGAGAGAGAGAGAGAGAGAGAGAGAGAGAGAGAGAGAGAGAGAGAGAAATGAGGGGTGTGTGGTCCTACCGGTAGTCTCTGACAGCTCGCATCGTTGGGTTTGCCTTTGTGCCATTTATGTAACGTAATAACTTTGCATCCCATTTGTCGATTCCTGTGAACAGGTATCTGAATATTCCAAACATTGTTGCAGCTGCCATCAGCCACGGCTGCACAATGGTTCATCCTGGCTATGGCTTTTTGGCTGAGAATGCGACCTTTGTGGACATCTGCAGAGACCATGGCCTCAACTTCATCGGTCCTAGGGTGAGTTCCAAAATCCGCAGGCAGGTTCTGCTCTTCTCTCTTTGACCCTTGATCTTCTGCTACATGCCCCCTGTTCATATTATGCATACCCTGCCTGCCTGCCTGCCTGCATGCATTCTTAAAGGTTCTACCCTACTGTACCTTTGATACTGCTGCATGCTTTCCGTTCAGGCATACCTTGCCTGCCTACTTGCCTCCCTTTTTCAGATCCTTTTTTTCATAGATTTGGACCATTTCTCGATTAATGTGTGTCATCCTCGTGCAGGGGCCATGCTCATGTATCGTTCCAATTTTAACGGGTGTCCTGAAGGACAGGCTTTCAGATCCTACTCTACTCCCCCTTTGAAACTCTGCTGCATGCTCTGCTCATATAAGGCACACTCTACGTACCTGTCTGCCTGCCTGCCTGGCTCCCTCCTCCATTGCTGCATTCTTTTGATTCAGATTAGGCATTCTCTGCCTGCCTGCGAGCCTGCTTGCATGCCTGTGTGCTTTCCTGCCTGCCTGCGTATGCGCCTGCCTGGCATGCTGGAGTCTGTGTGCCTGCCTGCCTGCCTGCCTGCGCGTCTGCGCACCTGTGTGCCTGCCTGGCTTGATTGTGAGCCTGCGTGCCTGCCTGCCTGCGCGTCTGCGCACCTGTGTGCCTGCCTGGGAGCCATTCTTTTGATTCAGATGAGGCATTCTCTGCCTGCCTGCCTGCCTGCCTGCTTGCCTGCATGCATGCTGCTGCGTGCTTGCTTGCCTGCCTGCATACTTGCCTGCCTGGCATGCCTGCGAGCCTGTGTGCCTGCTTGTGTGCCTGCGTGTGTGCCTGCGTGTGTGCCTGCCTTCCTGCCTGCCTTCCTGGCTGCCTATTATTTCTTTTGATTCAGGTTAGGCTTTCTCTGCCTGCCTGCCTGCCTGCCTGCCTCCACTGACCTCATGCGAAGCAAAACATGCAGATGTTGTACTTCTTTGCAATTGCAACTGCTGTAGTTGATGCGACTTGTTGACGTTGCTACCCTCTTGGATGTGCTGGCCGTGCGATAACTCTCAGTTTTCGTTTTTTTTTTTTGTCTTTTTGTTTTTGTATTTTGGGGCTAGCTACCGTTTTTTTGTGTATGTGTCAGGATTCGAACTGGTGATCTGTTTATCAACACTTACAATGCAGTTGTGTACCGTACATGGAGATGGGTTTTACAACACCCCTTTTTCTCTACGTAGATATAGGTTTTCCAAGTCTCACAAAATCTCATTTTTTCTCTGCACCTGCAGAGTCAGTGTTGTCCTCTCTCTTATCCCACGAATGTGCGTGCTGCTCCCACGAACGTGGGACACTGAGACATTAACAACTCTGTGAGAGAAGTCAGACAAAAAGGAATCTGTGGTGGGACCACCACTACCTTTCCCAGGCAACGTAGAAAATTGAAATTGTAACATCGCGGGGCTTCGTCGGGTGAACAGTACTACTGCACCACAGTGGCTGGTGGTGCCAGCCAAATGGAGGGAGAAGAAAAAAACAAAAGACCGCCACACTGGTGACTTAGCAATGTAGTCTTTTTTTTTTTGTACTTTGGCAAAAAGAGGCTTGGAGGTTTACAAACTACCGGTGGATCGCAATGGCTAGTGGCGCCAGTGAAAAGAACAGAAACACACACACACACACACACACACACGCACACGCACACACACACACACACACACACACACACACACACACACACGCGCGCGCTGGCTCTTGGCCAGAGCTTGGCGCACAGTCTTTTCTGCCTAGTAGGCAAAAGAGACGATCTGAGGTAGTGGTGGTTGAAGTTTACTTTTTTTATTGGGGTTAGTATGTTAATTTGTTAAAGTGATTGTTGATGCTTTTTGTGTTGTTCAAAGAAGGTGGTGCTGACCTATCAGTGCAGCCTGTTGTTTCCGTGGCTGAGACGGAGGGGAGTTGGCTGTAAGACACCGGAGCATGAGGGTGGGTTACGTTACTACGTATGATTTTAATATTTTTGTTGTTTGTAATATGGTGGGCGTGATACCGGAAGGTCTTATTTCTCGGAGAAAGAAAAAAACAAAGAAAACAATGATGCTGTTCTTGCTGTTGTTTACTATGATGGGATATAAGACAGCGAGGTCACACACAGAGATTAGTAGCAGTTGTGTCACGCGGAGATGACGAGCGGCCTGCTGGGAAAACGACATTCTCTGGTCTTACATGATGGCAATGCTCATCTTAATGGAGCGTGCTGAACGATGCATAGTGAAACAGAGATCAGTAGCAGCTGTGTCACACGGAGATGAAGAGCAGCGCTGCTGGGCAAACGACATTCTCTGGTCGTCCACGATGACATGCTCATCTTAACAGAGTGCGTAACCATGCACAGTGAAACGGCGATTGTGGAAATGTGGTACTTTACTTCTATAAGTTCCCGCCTGTTTGTTCTTCAAAGCGTTTGGATGCCTTTGTTATCTAGCTTTCAATGGTCATTTGAATCTGTCTCACTTTCTTGCCCTTTGGCTGGCCCTCCTCTGCGCTTTATTTTCAGCCTGAGAGCATCCGCATCATGGGCGACAAAGCGACAGCAAGAGACACCATGAAGAGAGCAGGCGTGCCCACTGTTCCGGGCAGCGACGGGCTTGTCAAGGTGGGTTGCGTTGCGTCGGGTCGCGTACTGCTCTTTCCCGTCATGATTCTCACGAAGCTCTTCCTTTTGTTTATTTTTTTGTTTTTTTCTGTTGATGTCATGTTGCTCTCCTTGTTCTGTTTTCGTTCACTCTTGACGCTTTTTTATAACTTCAACTGCAGTTGCATTGTGTTGCGTACTGCTCTCTTTCCTGTCTGTCACGATCACAAAGCGTTGATGTCATTTCGCTCTCCTTGTTGTGGTTTCTTTCACTCTGGACACTCGGGCCTTTTTTTTAACTTCAACTGCGGTTGCATTGCGTTGCGTACTGCTCTCTTTCCTGTCTGTCACGATTCTCACAAAGCTCTTCCTTTATTTTTTTGTTCTGTTGATGTTATAACTTCAACTGTGGTTGCATTGCGTTGCGTACTGCTTTCCTGTCTGTCACGATTCTCACAAAGCTCTTCCTTTTTTTTTCTTTTTTTTTTCTGTTGATGTCATTTCGCTCTCCTCGTTGTGGTTTCTTTCACTCTGGACACTCAGTTTTTTTTTAACTTCAACTGTGGCTGCATTGCATCGCGTACTGCTCTCTTTCCTGTCTGTCACGATTCTCGCGAAGCTCTCCCTTTTTTCTTTTTGTTTTCTGTTGATGCCATCTTGCTCTCCTCATTCTGGTTTCTTTCACTCCGGACACTCGGGCCTTTTTTTGACTTCAACTGCGGCCGCTCCATCATAAAACGATAGAGGATGGGCTTGATGTTTGATTTGAACTTTTTACTTCGGAGTTTGAAGTTGGATGGGTCTGAAGAGCCTTGATGGGTTTGTGGAAGTAGTTAATGGCTGGCTTGCCGGTAGCTGAGAGGGAGAGGGCTTCAGCAGTGGAAGTCAATTCGATAATGCCAATCAACAATGGAGGGCTTCAGCAGTGGAAGTCAGCAGCGGAGTCAATGTTGTTGTGTTTTGGGAAATAATGCTAATCAACAATTGTGTTTTGGGAAATAAATTCAATAATGCCAATCAACAATTGTGTTGTGGGAAATAATGCCAATCAACTTGTGTTTTGGGAAATAATGGCAATCAACGATTGTGCTGTTGGAGTTACCGGAGGACTGAATTGCAAAGCGAAAGAGGGGCCCGGAGGGCTGACTTGCAAAGCAAAAGAGGGGCCCGGAGGGCTGAATTGCAAAGCAAAATATTTGTGTGTGTGCTGTTGGAGTTACCGGCACATCAATGTGTCAGTGGCGGAGTTTGCGCTGTAAATTAAATTAGACTGCGTCTTACGGAAGTGGGGAGGGGCATGGAGGGCTGAATTGCAAAGCGAAATATTTGTGCGAACTGTAATTGCGTTCTTATGTGTTAGAGTTATTTTGCCACGACTGCGGAATTGAAGCAGGCAGGAGGTCTAGTAGCGCCGAGCAATGGCCAGTCACTGCACCTCCCCCTACCCCCCCAACCTCACATGGCGGTGTCTAATGACCAATATTATTCGTTGCATAGCAGTCAACAACATCAGCCAAGGTCCTGCCAATGTTGGCTGGGGGGGCCAACGGGGTTATCTCTGTGGACCCTGTCAGTGCTCCTGCCTCCTCATTTCCTCTTGACAGGTGCACATCCGGAGTCTGACTGAGTTTTTTTTTTTTTTTTTTTTTCCCCTCTTCCTTCCCCCCCCCCCCCCCCCCCCCCCCCCCCCCCCCCCCCCCAAACACACACACACACACACACCACCACCACCACCACCTTCGCCATGATGGCATTGGAGTGAAGCTGCTTATGTTGTTTCGTAAGTGGTTGTTGCTTCTGGTTTTTATGACACCTTTTTTTTTTTTCCCCTTTTCTTTTCTGCGGGAACTTCTGGTTTGCTTTATGCGCTTTTGGGCTTGTGCAGGATACTGCAGATGCTGTGCGGTTGGCCAATGAGATAGGGTTCCCTATTATGATTAAGGTTAGTGGCAACTGCAGGTACAACCATACCCCCATATACCCTCTCTTGTAACGGAGTGAAACTGCGAGGAGCATAAGTTTTTTTGTGTCGGGGGGGGGGGGCGCAACTAGGGTTGCTGTCACGGTTGAAGTTTGAAAATGCGCTTCAGTGACGATTTTGCAACCCGGCTTTAGGGTTCCGGTGGGAAGTGAGGAGCATAAATTTGCTTTCCTTGAGATCTAGGCTCGAATATGTAATCAGAGTTAAATCAGTACTAATCACTTGTGATTTTACTTCGTACTTTTTGCTTTTTACGGTGATTGACAGCTGGAGGTAGGATCTTACCCCCTCCCCTGTATGTTGTGGGAGGATCTGTATGTATGGAATACTAAAGAGCCCTGCGAAAGGGCACTTCGTCCAAGTCACCTCCTTCATTCAAGTCACCTATTATCTTACAGGGGGGTAAGATCTGGTTTGAAAGATCTTAACCCCTGGTTTGTGGATGGCACTGGATGTGTTCGAGTTGGTCGTAAAAGGGCACTTTGTCCAAGGCACGGATTATCACGCTTGTGAAAGGCACTTTCAAAACAGTTAATATTACTTAATTCATAATGAACTTCCTTGGATTTTTTTTTTTTGTTCCCCCCCCCCCTCCGCTTGACGACATGTGTTTTCCATCATTGCCTTTGTCCTCTGAATTTTGCCTGTGTAAATTTTGCCGTGCATACTGCTGCAGTTGTGATTTGGCAAAGAACAAGTCACCAGTTCTCAACTCACTGATTTTGAATTCACACTATGTGATTATAGTATTCTACTACAGTACTACTACTAAAAACTTTGCTCCGCTTGTTGCGGGGATGGGGTTGAAGTCTTTTCTACTCTTCTCTGTGGACACTCAGTTTTGTACTTTCTATTTTTCTTTTGTCACCTCTACTTTCATTCGGTTGCTGCTTTCGGGCATAGCCTTTCGACTAGGCCTTCTTTCTTTTTCTGTTTTATGGAAAGGGCGGCAGCCTTGAGATATCGTCTTTTACCTGTCTCTTATACACATCTAGATGTGTATAAGAGACAGGTTCCAAGGAGGCCGAGTCATGTGTGTGGTGCCA
>BFEA01000475.1:231662-245493 GCA_003427395.1 Chara braunii
CCTTCCTTCTTTCCCACTCTCCTCCAGCCCGTCTCTTTTGAGCTCCCTTTCGGGGGGCTCAGTTGTGTCTCGTGCACCTTCTCCTCCACCGGAGCTGGGGGGGTCCATGTGTTCGAGGGGCGCGAGCCCCTGTCCGGTTCACCAGTTCTGTCTCTTATACACATCTAGATGTGTATAAGAGATTGGTTTTTCGCAGCCCCGGTGTGTCAACAGTTTGCATGTCAGGGTCTTGCTATTGATGGTGCCTGTATGTGTTTTGTTCATTTGTGCAGCCCCCACCGCCTCCAAAGAAGAAGAAGATTGTAGTTGCTCCGAAGTCAAGCAAGGTGAAAGCCAGGGCGTGAAGACCAGAAGAGCAGTTTGAAGGTCGGGGGCCTCTGCAAGAGGCTAAACTAGTATAGGAGAACCTATATGGATCGAGATCGGTCTACCGGGGGAAAGACGATAGTATTTCTGTTGAGAGCCCATAGCTTGCTCCTCAGGTTTAGGTGAGCAAGTGGCGGCGATCTAGGGGAGACGGGTGGGGTGGGGAGAGGAATTCAGGGCAGCTGGGTACTGTAAGGTGGAAAAACAGTGCCCGATGTGGTTGTGTGGCCCAATGATTTATGCCTTTTGGAGATGGGAGGTGGCACTTCACCACTGGTAGGGCCCGCCTCGTGTATCATGTCTTGTTGTAACTTGGTAGTGAGCGATAATGAGAGGCAGAAGGAAATAAGTTATGGGAAAGAATGTGCAGATGATGAACGGTTATGCTCAGGGAGGTGCACAAAGGTAGCAAAGGGAATTTACCACCGAGGTGTCTCGGTTCGTTGCATAAGAGAGTCTTCTCTTGTGTGTGTGTATGTGTGCTGTTTATGGGGACTTTTATCCTACCCCTCTCTGTGTTAGGCACAGGGTGGCTATTCATCGAAGGGGGTGGCATGTGGTAGTATGCGGCTATTTACAGTGGCAGGGTGGCAATTAATAGCAGGCTAGGTTAGCTATGAAAATGGAGAAGGGCGGCTCGACGGGTATGGGGTACGATTGCCAGGTTCTAGGCTCACTGGGAGGTTTGGCAAGTACCATTGGCTTCTTGGTCATGCAGAGGGGGTTATGTTGATTAGGTAAGAGTGTAAAAGTGTGAAAGCTTGGGAGGCCGTATTCGAGGCTGCTGCTTAGTACAAGGGGTAGCTTCGACAATCGGCTTCGTGGTCATGGGGGTATAGCTGATGTGGGGTTTTGAGGGTGGCGGTCGTAAGGTCACCTAGTCTTTAAAGTGTGCGACCGAATTTCACACCAGGGCCATATGTGGCTGATCTGTGTTGGTCGGACAACGATCTGACTAAAAGTGCGTCTGCACTGAGTGTTCAGTGAACAGGGAATGAAATAATCCCACAAATGAGGAAAGGTTGGATAGCACACCCCGAAGTCGCGTGTTAGGTTTTGAGGATGCAGCAATTTGCGGTAGCCTACCTTATATGGGACGCTGGACCCGTTTTCCAGCAGGTGATGCTCCCCACCAATAGATGGAGCCACTCTTCAAAAAAAAAAAAAAAGCCTTGGGTGTGTGACCCTAGTTAAAAAAAAAAAAAAAAAAAAAAAAAGCATTACCCTCCCTTATCTGGGAAATCTGTCAGCTTATTAGACACAACAGTTTTTGTAGGCTAGGCTATGTTCGACCTTCTCGTCATGTGTCGCGTTGCTTACCGCCGTGGCCCGCTGCATTGGCTTTCCTCCTCCCAAGGTCAGATGATCCTGTATGATCCTGATTACGGGCCGGGGACGATTCCCCCGTCTTTCGCAAAGTTATCATCGTCAAGCAATGCCTACTCACTTCATTTATGTTTGTTTCCGTATGGCGTACACCTTACTGCGTCATCTTGGCCACTTTAATGTCAAGAGGTTTAATAGCAGCAGCTCCACCACCATCATCTATGTCTGCTGACTTTGTTTCTTCTTCTTCTTCTTTTTGTCCTTTTTTTTCTTTTTTTTATATATATGACTGTGTTGCTGAGTGCAAAAGTGGTGGAGCAACTTTGTTCCTCACTCCACTAAACTCTCGACATGTGCACAAGACGAAAATCATGGCGATGTATGTTTTCAGGTTCCAGCAGAAGATCCACTCTCTTGTCTTGGCTCATTTCTCGAGTACTGCCGCGAGGGGCCCCCTTCGTTTTAACTGAACAGCTTTGTTTTGACTGCTGGGTTGTGCACATAAGTGCTCTTTTTTAACTTCGACAACTTCAATCGTGCAATGTAATTATCAAAAAAATGAGCTCTCATAGCAGGAGGGCCAGGAGTCCAGATTCTCTTTGTCCCGTGTTTCCTTTGTACCGTCCCTCCAAATTCCCCTCCGCAGCCCACGCCTCTGCATTAAATTGAGCAGAGACGAAAGAGAGTTGAAAAATGTTTCCTCTCTTGAGAGTGTTTGTTTCAATAATCATCAAATAATATAAATAATAAATATGCATTTGACAACTAATTGTTTTGTCGGTTTCGGTGTCATCTTATGTCGTTTTTTTTTATCAAAATCAATGTGGAAAAGAAGTCACCCATCTGCCTTCTGTTCTGTGTGCATGACATTCACACTTGTTTGTAGGCAAGCCCAAATTTTAATTTCAGTACCTTCAGGTTTTTAGGCTGTTAAACCAGTAGTACCTTTGGCACGTGGGAAAATAGTGGGCCTCCGGTGGGCCTCCAACCTTTTTGGAGGCCGAAATGAAACGATGGCCGCCGATCAGATTTATCAATGGCAGCCGTCGTTGGGCCCGGCCTCCGAAATGGATGTTCGGAAAGCTTCCACTTTTCCCTATTTTCCCATGCGCCAAAGGTACTAGTGCTTTAATGTGGTGCCTGAATCGGTGCGTCGCGCGGATCCATCCCAGAGGGGACCTAAGACCCCCTGGGGTTCTGGAGGTTTAAACCACCACGCTAGCCGATGTTGGAAAGTGGGGGGGGACCGGTAGCACAGGTTCATGAGGCTACAACCTACCGGTAGCATAGTGTGGAGAACCGGCACAGCGGCGACAATGGAAAATGCGATGAATTGCCACCATGGCCTATTGTTTTCGTGGTTGAAAACTTTTTTTTTTTTTTTAATCTTTTTTCTGCAAAGATCACAACCATATCTACCGACCCTCCAATTTTTGGAATTTTGTACATATTCTTCTGAGCATTAAAAATCGCTGAAATTGGGGTACTTTTCCCTCCATGAGTTGTAGAGTGGCAAAAAACGTCATGAATTGGCGCGGCAATTGTTTCATGAGCTAAATGATTTTTTTTCATTTTTCTGATATTATTCCTGGAAAGATCACGACCTAATCTACAGGATGTCAGGATCTCAAATTTTCGATTTTCTTTCTTATTTTTTCTGAAAGCAAAAAATCGCTGAAATTGGCATGTGAAATTTGCAGGACTGGACCTGCCTGCGCCTGCCGGTAGGCGCCCCCCCTAGAGACCCGGTCCGAACTCTCACCGGAATGCCACTTCTCGGCGTCGGGTCGAGTGGTGATTGAAGTACCGCTTTCTCTGATGGAGACTGTAATCCTTATTAGTATGCGAACATGCATCCCCAGACTGCAAATTCCGGGCTGTTCTTTTGCCAACGTATAGTATATATGCTCATGCATACTAAGAGAAATTGGTGATCGTTGCCCCCATTAATACCCTCAAAGTGAAAGGGTTAATATCCACAAGGTGAAAGGGTTCCCATTGATACCCTCAACTTGAAGCTGAAAGGGTGCCCCCATTAAAACCCTCTTGGTTCTAGAGGAGGGCATTTGTCTTTCCCAGTGCTGAAAACCAGGCCACAGGTGGCTGCTGGTCCCTTCCCCCCCCTTCCCTTCCCCCCTTCCCCCCTCCCGTCCCCAAACACGCACACAGACATGCATGCATAATATGCATGTGTGTGCACATGTGGGTGACCCTTGCTTCATCAAAGTGAAGTGATATGGGGTTCTGTGCTGTGCTGTGCGTGGCGACGCGTTAACGGCCGCGACTTTTTTTAATAGCTGGGCGAGGTACTGGTGGTTTAAGAGTGCCGTGTGACACCATGCAGTTCAGAAAAGAAGGCTGAGTCCGGCTGCTCCTGCTGAGGGCAAAAGTAGGCCTGAGCAGTCCACCTGCATGCCAGTGGCACAAAAATGTTGGCTAAACAAGTGCACATCCATGCAGCACAGGAAAGGAGAGATTCGCCCAATCAGTGGGCCGCTTTCCTGGGGAAAAAAAAAAGTCTGGTCGGCCTCTGGTGGGGCTCTTGTACCACACCCGAACCATTGGGCCTGTGGGCAGGGCCCACTCATATTGTACAAGGATGTGATGGATTACTACCGTTGAGATGACTTGTGCTTTTCTGCTCAACTGCAAGTGGATGTTGTTGAATGGTGGGGGAATCCATGAGTATGCTGGTTGCAATGCATGCTCATTGCTCAGCTAAGTCGGCTTAAACCACCAGTACCCTCACTGTCTTTTTTTTTTTTTTTTTTTTTGCCTTAAGTTAGAGCCCATTGAGTGAGCCCTCCGTTCTGATGGTGGTAAGAGAACCATAAGAATCGAGGGGTCATTTGGCGGGCTGCTCCATCTATCGGTGGGGAGCGGCACCTGCTGGAAACCGGGTCCAGCGTCCCTTGAATACAACACATTCAGCAAAACATTCATGTCAATGGTCACCACCCAGACTCACCAGCACGGTCTTAGGCCGTTAACGCGGTGGCTGAATCAGTGCGCCACACAGGTCCATATGCATTTGCATCAGAGCCTTCCCAGAGGGGGCCTAAGACCCCCTGGGGTACTGGTGGTCTCGACTCGTGGTTGAACATGGTGCCCCTCAATGTTAACCAGTAGGACCTTCAACTTTTCTCCAGGGCTGGGAACGCGCTGCGCGCCCAAAAAAAAACAAACAAAAAAACAGAAAAGCAAAACCGGTGAGGGCCTCCTTATAGCTGGTGCTGCCAGCCATTTTGCTCTGGTGCCTGAGCCCTGAATGCGGCAGCATGCAAACTACAGCTTCGGAAAAATGGCTGGGAAATGTGCTGGCGGGGAAAAACCATCAGTACCCCAGGGGGTCTTAGGCCCCCTCTGGGGAGACTCTGACGCAAATGCACATGGACCCGCACGGCGCACTGATTCAGCCACCGTGTTAACGGCCTGAAAACGTGGAGGTACTGGAGGTTGACATGACAGCGCGTCTTCATTTATTGGGAGTGTAGCAGCTCTCCGATCTCTCCGATCCTTACCCCGTGTCTTGCACCCATGCTCCCTAATCTCTAGCACCTCAGTTCCTGGGTTCTTTATTTATTTATTCAATTTGTTTATGAAGTCCAGGTGGTTGTAGAGAAAGACCACATTTCCAAAGTGGTAATTCACCAGGAATTGCAATGTCGTGCAATTCCAAAAAGAAATGAATGAGCTGGAGAGGAGAGAGAGAGGCCAAAGAAGATTCTGAAGTGATGATGTACACAAGCAAATGACCAATGACAATCCCCTCTTCTCTCGCCAACTAGCTCTTCCTCATCTCACCGTTCTCTTATTCAAATAGTAAATATAATAAATTAATGATATAATAACAATGAATGGCTGGACCGGATTCAATGGCTGAATTGGATTCTCCTGCCAGCACAACATGAGGTCCACCATAGCCATGATCTATCTGCCTCCACCTTCAACAGGTCTGGGCTATGAGGGGCTACTAAGGGCCTCACCCAATGTTCAAAAGACAACGCAGAATTAGCTATGTCCTCTTCTCTTCAGGCCGCTGTCGTACCAAATACCCTTACAAGTTACAAGGGTATTTGGTGTGTATTTTGCAAGTTGCGTCGGTGCAGCCTCAACCGGAGTTGACGGTGCACTCACGGGTGGAAGTTGAGTCCTGCCCGGATGAGCGGGGCGCGCGGTGTGGTGACGGCGAGGGGCAATTCTGCGCAGCTTGGGTGTGTGCGGCGTCGCAGGCCAGGGGGACGCGCGGCCCCTCGCCTTCTTTTATTTTTTGCGTGTCTCCTTTGTTTGCCTTTATTATTATTATTATTTCTATTACTAGTTTTCCCTACTTTTATTATTATTATTGATGCCTTTGGCCCGGTGATCGGTTCCGAGGTCGACGTCGGGACTGACAGGCCGGGCTCAGTTGCTACGTCGCCGGACACAGGGTGCCGACGAAAGGTCCTCCACCCTACCCACGTTGAAATATGGATTGAAGAACGGAGGTGGGAGCGGTGGAGTCCGTGGTCCTGGCTTCCTTTGTTTCCCGTTTGGAGAGTGTCAGTAGCCTAAAGATGGAAGGGAATTGGAGAATATTCCGAGCGGGCCTGTAGGGCTGCAACCCGAGGGTGGCTGATGTGAGTGCACAATCCGCCACCCGCCATCTGCTGTGAGAGGTTCGAGTGTGAGTTTGCCCGTTGGGGCCAGGGAAATGGTGAACAATGCCTGGGCTGGGGCACGCCTGGGCTGGGGCACCGGTGGGAGGCTGCCGTAGTTTTGGCTGTTGTCCCAGCAGCTGTTCCCTTGGGACACGTCCCCACTTCGCCCCAAAGTTCTCATTTGAATATGTGCTACTACCACGAATATATGTACTGGGACCCGCCTCACCTAGGCACAAGTTGTAGGCTCAGCGTCCTTTTTTTTTTTTTTTTTTTTTTTTTTTTTAAAAACACACGCGCTCCATCTATTGGTGGGGAGCAGCACCTGCTGGAAACCGGGTCCAGCGCCCCATAGATACAACCATATCCTCTCAAATTGGCACGAGCTGGGAACCGGGCCCAGCGTCCCTTGAGTACGATCAGAAAAACCATCAGAAAATTTCATGACAAAGAAACTAAGGGTATACTGAGGCTGCTTCAGAGCTTTTTTGTAAGGAACAGTCAGAGATAAACAAAAACCAGAAGAAGACTCGGGAATCCACCAACAGTCCTCCTCACCCCACTCCGGCAAGACTTACTGCAGCAAAGCCACCATCTCTACTGCTGCTATGCCCTATTTCTGTCCTACCAGCTAGCCCCTTCACTAGCAGGATGCGTGATACCATTCTCTCTCGATCCCGGCTCAGCGTCCTCTCACTCGCTGCAGCGTAGGACTCGACAGCTGAGCGGAGGTGCCCTGCTTAGTACCAGCCACTCTCCGGGCCTAGTGATTCAACAAGTGAGTTGCCACTCACTCCTTAGCGGATTTCGACTTCCGCAGCCATCGGACGCTGCCTGTGTCAACCATCGCCTGTTGCAGTGCCCGACTTAGCGCACCCGTTAGCGCAGGAGAAATGGCAGGAGCAAGCAGGAGAGGGAGGGACCAAGAACACAAGATCGCACCTGTTACTCAATGAAAACGGGCGGGGAAAGATCCCAAACGCGGGTTTGGGGCCATTGGCGACCTCAAGTTTGTAGTCAGATTGGGGAGAGGATGAGTGGGAGACGAGTTAGAAGAGAAATAGAGCGCGCCGAGATGGCGGAAAGGGAAGAAAATGGGGAGCAAAATCGTAATAAATCGGTCACTTCTTGACCGATTTCGGTGATCTAAGATGCTAAACTGGGGTTTTGGGGCAACGCGAATCGAATGGCGTGGTCAAAATTGGAAGCAAAGTAGTAGTTATGGCGCTGTGAGAAATACAGGCTGCGCGTGGGAGTAGAAGTGCCAAAGTTCGAATGTATCTCTCTTTGTTTTGGGGGAAAATTCATTCTCCTTTTTTATTTGTATTTTTATTGCACACTCGGTGAGTGGGGGAGCGAGGGCTATAGTTGTGTCCCTCGTCGTCATCACGCGGCTGTCCTTCCAGATCATCGTTATCGCTGGGATCGTGATCATCCTTGAGTTCGTCGTGATTTTCGTTGTATCGTGATCTCTGTCGTGACCACCGCCGCCTGCTGATTATCAGTCCCTCCGTGGATGGTCATTGCCATACTCCAGTTGATGCATCCTCCCATGTGCTAGGGGAGAATGTTTGTCGTTTCCTCAGGCGTATTTGTCCCACTTCATAACTACGACGGTTGTTTGAACGAAGCAGATCTTAGTGGCTGAATATATCAGGCGAACAGAGGGCATGAATCAAGCACACAGAAGGTTGGCTCCGGAGTTCGAATCCAGACGAACGGCGTAGTGTGCTCAGCATTGGCACTGCAGAGAGAGAGAGAGAGAGAGAGAGAGAGAGAGAGAGAGAGAGAGAGAGAGAGATGTGGGTGCGGGGCACGTACCTGGCCAGGCGAAGATCTGCCTGGTCGAATCTGCATTAAGGGGCACAGTCACCTCTGGCCGGCCGCATTCGTTCCTGCCTGGTACGCTGCAGGAAGCCAAAGCGGAGTGGGCCTGGTCTGATCTTCGGGCCAGGGGCATTCAGAGAGAAGTCGAAAAAGGGAAAGGTGAAGGAGAGGGGTAGGTACCTAGTTTCCTTCTCATAGGTGTATCTTCCTATGTTTGTGCGGCAGATTCCTTCTCACTGCGCATATCGGCAGATTGCTCAGTTGATGCACACACGAAGCAGTTGAACTGCAGACTTAAACCACCAGAACTTGGCCCATACATAGGCCGCCGGCCGTTGCCATTAATGCTACGCAAAGTTCGGGGTTTGGTGTACCGGACCTCAATGGCTGGAAGAGCCAGCCAAAAAAAATTGAAAAAATTGGCGCGCAGGGGGATTCCAGGCTTGGCAACGATAGCTGGGCCAAGTACTGGTGGTTTAAGTTCAAATCCGGCAGAGACCGCGAAATTGGGTTACCGGAATGAGAACAGACTGAGAAAGGAGGATGAGGATGGTGATGTAAGGGCATGCACCTGGTCGTGGCGATGATCTACAAGGTCGACGTCTTCATGCACTTCGGTTGTTACTGCTGATACCAGCGGGATGCATTGTCAACCTGTAGATTGCTAGACTATAGAAGCTGCAGTCTGAGCACTGAGTGCCCAAGAAGAGGTGGGGTTGCTCGTACTGCTGCCTTACTGTTGCCGCCGTGCTGCTGGGTTTCGCAGCTATCTGTCGCGGTGCGACACTCAGAGTGGCTGTTATTGCTGAACGTTGCATCTGTTATGGTCGTTGAGTGGTTCAAGCGGCCCTTGCTAATTTTCCCAGTGGGTTATTGTGCTTACAGCGCGCTTGCGTGCTCGCTGCTGCACTTCATCACTATATGAAGTCGCTGCGTGTTGTTGCTGTGGCATTGAGCTAGCTGCGTTCTATCGAGTATTGCGCTGTGCATCACCGCTAAGACCTGCGGCTGTGCTCCCCTGCTGTGTGTTGGCGCAGTGCTTCGCTGAGGTACAGTCGAACCTTGTTATGGTGCATAGTCAAGGTGTACGCAGCGCTTCGCTGAGCATCCTGCCAAACGATTGTCGGCGCATTGTCGTGATTTTTTGGGCAGCGCTATAGTTTGTTGTAATTGGCACTGTATATCTTGCGGTAGCTTGCAGCCACGTGCGGTTGCTGTGCAGACGACTTTTAGCTGAGTTTTGCTATAGTTGTCAGTGTTTCGAACATAATAAAGGGGTTGGCACCACGTCGACTTTTAGAAGGAGATTACCGCTGCGATTTGGAGGTACGCCAGGGGCAAATGCTCTGCGTCTCGGCCTCGGCTTGACCATCTCATTGAGACTTTTGGTTGCCATTGCGGGACCCTCAGGCGCACCCAGGTTTCAAGGCCCTCTCACGCGAGTGTGAGTGCACCTCTCCTATATCTGAGAGACTCAATGATTCTATTTTCTACCCTTCTTAATCTCAGTCTAATCTTGTTCAGAGAGGAAGGCGGCGGGCGGGATTGCAACCTGTAGGACCGCGTCAAGACTCTGTCAGGAGTCTGCCCACCGATTGTGGGAGCTCTGTCGGAACTCAGGAGTTCTGGAGGCAGGGAACAGTCTGGTATACCTTTTTCTGTCTGTGTGAACCCACTACTTTCCTGTTTGACTATCTCCCTCGAGTTTTGACTGTTGTATGCATGTGTTTCCCTATGACTTTTACTTTCTTTTCACGACTCAATCAACTAAATGGAAAAAATATGTAAGACTGAAGCTTAAGTTTCTTCTTTATTTTGACTGAAAGCAGATTAAGGGATGAATTGTGGGAAGGTGGGAAGAAGGCAGTCTGCATGCGTTTGATCGGGTCAACCAAGGACTGGGCATTGTTTTTAAGTTGAATGGCTCAGGGCTATGTTTATTTGAGAAGTCGACAAATTATGAGGCATCAAGAGAGGATTCCTGACTAAGTCAGACTTCTCAGAGGAGATGTCACTTACCGGTTCAATTTTCCTTGTTGTAGAGTGTGCCGACAACAACCCTACGAATTGTTTTGGTTTCCCTGTAACTTAATACGGGGAAAACTTATGTTTCAAGTAATTATTTTTTCTTATAATTTCAGTTTCGGGGGGGTGATAAGGGCATTTGTTTTTTTCTTTTGGATTTGCATACTCGTGGGTTGACGAATAATAGGCCATACCGACACCTTGCTCTTAACTAGAAGCAGCAACATCGCCTCCAGTGACAGAGACCATGTATCCCGACCCATATCAACCAAGTGTCTCTATTCTTACATACACTACCGAGAAATACGGCAGTTTCCTTCTTCGCACCAAGTCCGGCAGGGTGTTCTCATCTGGGTCTAGGGGCGCCAGGTTCGGCGGGGGGGCTGGCGGCTGCAGGACCTGCGGGTTTTGTATCTCCCCGGTCCGTTTATTTGTTGTTGCAGTTCGGGTATCACCGTGCACCACTTGCTCTGCAACTGTTGGGTGTATTGGCTGGAATCTTGCAAACACTATGGCGGTCAATCTCTGTCACGCTTCTGTCCACGTAACTCCGGGTTGCGGTCCGTTTTCCAATATGCTTTTGAGCAAGGCACTCATGTCAAGCATGGGGAATAGGTCTAGGTACGTTTTGTCCCAGAAATCGTCGGTAAGGGGGTCATATTTTGCCTGCAAATTGACCATCAGAATCGCAACCATCTTCTATTCTGTGGGCAAGTGCTGCGGCGGGCCCCCGTCCTCCTCGACGCCATCAAGGGACATACCTTTTGGCGATGCACAAGTGTTGTCAGGGAGAGGGTCAACGTCCATCAGTTTCGGTCCTTTCCGGACCAAAGGCTGCTTGGAAGGGGTCGGTCTTCGTCGTCTGATCCTGCAGCGAGATCCCATCCACCACCTTTTTCAAATGCCCGACCTTCTTTGTCCCCGTCAGTCCCAGCTCCACCTCCATTCCTTCCACTTATGCCTGCCCTCCCATCACCCCCCCCCAACTATCCATGCGCGACGACATGGGGAAATTATTTGTTACCTCAATCTGACCTGATAAAGCATCTGCCCCTTGTCGCCTTGCAGCCTTGTTGTCATCCCATCCTGTCTTTCCTGAGCCTCGGTGGTTGGGTGTTTCCTTCAGTCCCCCTACCATTTATGTTTACCTCCTCTCGAATGTATCGCGCCTCGATCGGGCAAGGGGTGGCGCAGGGGGTCAGTTTATCATCCTGCTTTTGCCCAAACTCCACTTGCTGCTTTTGAAACTTTCTCCCTTTTCCTTCCTTCTTTCCCACTCTCCTCCAGCCCGTCTCTTTTGAGCTCCCTTTCGGGGGGCTCAGTTGTGTCTCGTGCACCTTCTCCTCCACCGGAGCCGGAGGAACACATGCATTGAACCCTGATCCCTTTCCCTCCCTTCTTTCCCACTCTCCTTCAGACCGTCTCTTTTGAGCTCCCTTTCGGGGGGCTCAGTTGCGTCTCGTGCACCTTTTCCTCCACCGGAGCCAGAGGAACACATCCATTCGGGGGACGTGTCTCCCAATCCGGCTCTCCCGTTTTTTCTCATACCCATCCCACCGGGGACCCCTCCTTTGTGCGGTCGTCCACGAACACCCCGCCTTCATGCCCTGGATCTATTCTTCTCCAGTGGTTCACCTTGATCAGGTCCCTTAACAGCCTCCCTGTTGTTCGTGCCCTTTTCTGTGGGTGCAACAGTCATTTGAACTCAGTGCTCAGGTGGCCATACACTTTACATTTATGGCACCACGGTCATTGTTTGTGTGCAGTATGAATCATGTACTACTCCTTTCCGCCCACCCGGTATAGAATCACATCATCAACGGAGAACGGCTGACCCTGGGGGAAGTGCAAGGCCAGCATCAGATAGTCGTCTCTCTTAGCCACGAAGGAGGGGAGCGGGTCGAGGAATGCAATAGCATTCCAAGCTCGTATACAAATGCAGCCTGGATTTCGACTGGGATATGGCAGAATTCCACCCGATGGAAATCGTGCATCAATTGCGCCCTCCTCTCCTCCGGTCCCAACCAGCGTTGTGGTACCTACGGATAAATTCGAACCTTCGACCGCTCACACTGGAGGCACTTCCAACCATCAATCACCCCTTGAAAGAACTGTAAACAGGGTATTTGTGACTGGTTGAATCAAAAATTGGTCCGGGGCCAAGTCGACACTATTCTTCAAAATTTTCAGTCGATGACCAATCCACTGAACCTTATCATTGACCAACTTGAAGGCAGCAGCATCATGAAACACCCAGTTATTAGGTGTTTCGTGCAGATCTCATCCCTCCTGGCTATACCTTGGTTGGGGTATGCCTTCACCATGACCTGTTTGCCCCATGGGTCACCACTCTCGTTTCCGACGGGAGCATAAATTTTGACATAAAGAACACCCGTGCTGCTGGCAACCCATTCAGGGGGATCTCAAGCTTCCCAGTCCACGAACCGCCCTGGCCACGTTCGTCATTCTCATGGTGTTGTGGCAATACAGGCTGCAGTTTCTCCCGTTCACTTGTTTTGATGCCTAGTATCAACTGATCTTACTTCTGGTTGTTATCGTTTTGTGCTTCTAATTTTCTTCACATCTTCTGCTTTAATGAGACTACAGGTCTGCAACCTCCTCTGTCCATCAATTCTTGCACCAAATGCCCGCTATTTATGCTCTCTTTTGGTGTTTTGTTTCGTGTCTTTTACGCCTTTTTTTTTTTTTTTTTTTACTATGACGTGATCACTTAGTTCACCCGCACCCTGTTTTCCCCTATTGCAACCGGTTTCTGTACAACTCCCGTATTAGTACTTGTTTCTTCCTTGCTTATCTCCGAGCTTAATATTGCGGGTTTCAGCGGACTGGCGAGGGTGTGCCAAGCTATCATGCCGCCGCTGGCTCTCCTCGAGAATGCCGCCATACACCACCTAGCTTTCTGCACTCGATCATGGAGGCCCTGCCACTTCTATCCCCTCTCTCCCTCGTGGCATTTAAACTTGTTGCGGCCTCCCTCTGTCTATCTTCCCTCCCCCTGTCGCCTCTTCGCCCAACCTTCGACGTACTCGAAAACCATTCCACCCTCTCCTTTTGTGTGTCAGAAAACCAATTCACCGGGCGTTCCGCACTGAATAATTCAATGCGCGTTGAATCCGTGTCGAATCCTCGTTTGCCCGTTCGATGGGAAAAAACGGGGTACGCGAATTCGAAAATCGCGTGTTTGGAGGGGGGTAAGGGGGTTCTGAGGGAATGGGGTGGTGCAGAAGGTTGTGGTTGTTGGGTACCACCTCATGCCCTATATATATATATATATATATATATATATATATATATATATATATAAAATTTCAAAAAATAAAAGACTCGACGAGGGTCTGGGCGGTGTCCGACTCCCGTAGGGCCGAGGTGTGCAGGGCCTTTTGGAGGGTACTGGGGTTGGACGGGATGTTGTTGAAACAACGTGAAAACGACCATAAATGTGGCCGCTTCATGTCGCAGCACTTCATTTGCCGCGCGGGACCATATGTCTCAACGCGACAAACGGGAGAGAGAACACGAACAACGACAGGGGTTGTATGGTTAGTTGAGGGGGGTTGGGGGAAGGGGGTGACGTTGTGTGTTCTCGGTGGTCTGTGTGGATGGGTGGTGTGGGGTGGGGCAGTTGA
>BFEA01000475.1:269471-288930 GCA_003427395.1 Chara braunii
AGAGAGAGAGAGAGAGAGAGAGAGAGAGAGAGAGAGAGAGAGAGAGAGAGAGAGTTTTCCATCGATAGGATGAGCAACACACCGGCCAGCAGGAAAGTCTCCAACCCCACGGTTGGCTTCACGCTACTTCCATCAATAGGATGAGCAAACTCGAATGAATCTTCCTCTAGAACATGGAAATATACATTGCCACTGTTACATGTTGCGCCTGCAACAAGCTGCACTGGCCATTTTCAGGCCCGTGTTGTTTTCAACCTGAAAGCCTAAAAACAAGGGCCTACAGGCCCCGTGTTATTTTCAGCCTGAAAGCCTGAAAACAAGGGCCTACAGACCCCGTGTTGTTTTCAGCCCGAAAGCCTGAAAACAAGGGCCTACAGGCCCTGTATCGTTTCAGCCTAAAACAGGGTCTTCCAGGCCCTGAGTCTTTTCAGCTTGAAACGAAGGGTCATTTTCAGCCCCTCCTAAGATCGACCTGCCTTGAAACGTAGGCACCAGACCAGGGCTTTAGCTCAGGCCATTTTTGGCCTATTTTCAAGACAACCTTTGTTTGAGCTTCAACCCCAGGGTCTGGCACGTTTTCGCATTGGCAAGAGCAGCCTCCTGGACATGCCAGCACTATATAAGACTGGCCCGCCCTGCAGGCTGCAGGTAGTTCCTAGGTACTTCCCAGACACTTCACGTGCAGTTCAGGAGGCAGGAGGTAGTCTTCAGGATTCGGCAGCAGCACTCTGGAGGAGCGGTGCAGGAGTAGTAGTAGCGCTCGCAGTAGTCTTCGGCGCTGGGTACTAGTAGTGTTAGCAGTAGTCTTCAGCACTGGGCGCCAGCAGGAGCTAGAGTAGTACTGGAGAGAGAGAGAGATTGGGCATAGGCCAGGGAGACTTACCTGTAGCGCCATAGCTCCAGCTTCGTCTTCGAGGTACCTGCGACACAGCGACATCTTAAGAGGTTATATCTGGCACATGGGAGAGAGAGAGAGTTTTTTTTCTTCCTCTTCTCAGTCCACCATCTCCCTCTCACCCTCTCGCGACCTGACTTCACTACATCTGTAGACTACGAGAGAGCGGGATTGGTGACATTTGGATTCAGACTCGACATTGGGCTTCAGACATTTTGACGAGGGATTATTCAGGACTTGTAACGAAGACTTGGTGTTGACGACATTCCCTTCTCTCCCCCTCTCGTTTGTTCCCCTCCTCTTCGTTTGTGCATGATCTGGACCTGGCGCATTCTTCCTGTGTGTAGCGCCAGGCCCCTTCACACCTTGTGATGAGGATGATGTATGTTTGGTCTGCGTTGCGACATTGATTGGGCTAGTCATTGATATTCCAGCATTTTGTTGCGCTGTCTTGCACTATGTGATAGAGGGCAGTCCCGGTCAGGTCAGGACTTGTATCTAAGTCTTCCACTGCGCTATAAAGCATCATTTTTGAATGTATCAGGATGTACAGTGCTTGTTGAGATATCACTTGCACTGCATTGTCCATTCAGTCTTTTTCATCACATTGTGGATCCTCGGTTTATGTACATCGCCCAACTGGGCATGTAACAGTTGGTATCAGAATACCGCACGTGAATCAGGTTAACCTGATCTGACACGTGTGCGGGGACTACCTAGTTTATTAGTCTTGATTGATTGATTGATTGATTATAGCACACTAATTAGCCCCCAAAATCACGATTTTGACCTCACTGCCGAAAACCGAATTTTTTTTCTTTTCTTGAATTTTGTTTTTCCGCTATGTCTGTTGTGGAAAATCGCAATAGCGCAACATCTGAAATTTCAGTTTTCATTTTTCTTCTAAAAATTCAAAATTTCCTTGTTGGAAATCCGGAATATATTTTTTTCGAAATTTTGATTTTCTTTTGCAAATTCCCGTTATTTGGAAATCAAGAATATTTTTTTTTCCTGTATTTTTCGAAATTTGTTTTTTGAGATTTGAAAAGGGTACGGGAAATCCCTCTTGCATTTACCATTTTCCAAACCGCGCGTACTCTCATCCGAGTAATTCCAAATATTTTTATGTTATTTTATTTTCGGGATTCTCTTATCGGATAATCATTTCCAGTCTCAAACTTCGAAATTTTTTCCTCATTCGTAATTTCGCACTTCAGGGGGAATTGGGAGGCCTACTGAACTTGCAAACGAGTATTTTTTTCTTTTTCTCGAAATTTTTGCAAAGTTCAAAATTTTCTTTTTTGATTAGTGGCTTCTTATCTGGGCAATTTATCCCACCCACCCCTCCCCACCTACGTTGTTGCCCTCTCAGGTCTTATCTTCTCTATTGGTCTCCGAGTACCTTCTGCGGCAGCATTGGTAAGTTGCCACGTCAGCAGGCCACGTCAGCAGACCCCATCAGCAGGCCACGTCAGCAGACCCCATCAGCAGGCCACGTCAGCAGACCACGTCAACAGGCCACGTCAGCAGCAGGGTGTGCCACATCAGCAGGCCCCCGGCCTGGTCTATGCTCACGCGCTCGCAAACAGCCATCATGGACCAGAAGTCCGGGGAAACGGACAAGGCCTATCAGGCCCGGATGCTGCTTCTGATTATCGAAGCCAAGCAACGGTCGGATGCAGTAGCAGCTGCAGCAAAGAAGAAGGCAGAGGACGCCGAGAAGGCACGTTTGTTGGCAATCGAACAGCAGTGCCAGTGAGACGAGGCAGCAGCAAAGGCTGCCGATGAAGAACGAATTCAACGACGCGAAAAAATATTCAGCGGAGAGCGAGCTTTGCTCACAATGGCAGCGGACAAGCGAGGCCGAGAATGGTAAGATGGAAGAGAGTGAAAGCAAGATCTCTCTACTCCTCTCCCATCTCATAGATCTTCTGGCAACATGCATTACACAACAGGAGGACATCCGCTGCCTCGACGACGTGTTGGCTCAACTCAGCAGCCGCCTCCAGCAGTTGGAGCAACGACCCGTCGCCGCCCACGATGCCAACTCCTCCAACACCTCAGATCGCCTCAATGCATTGGAGATCGACGTCGGCACCCTCAAGGATGACACACAGCTACAACAAACCGCCACGCAACAACTGGAGCAGCGGATCTGTGCTGCCGCCACCAACCCGAGTTCGGCACCATGCGAGATGACTCCAAGGTTCGATGATCACGAGATCTTCTGCGACTCGACGAAGACGGACCCGATTTCGTGGTTCGGCAAGTTCGAGCTCAAGTTGCGGCTACACCAAGTTAGCGGGGACAAAGATCACGCATACGTGTACTCCGATCAGGGGGCGCGTGCCAAGCGTGGTTGGACAATCTCTTGTCCAAGTACAGAGTGCTAGTTGTCGACTTGTACACCACGATCAGCAGGGATGATCTCAAGGCAGCGTGGCATAAGCGGTTCCAAGTAGAGCTGCCGGAGATCAAGGAAATGGACAAGCTGATGACCTTCAAACAAGGCACGTTGCCGAGTGTTGACTTGATTGCCGAGTACCAACGCTTGACATTTGTCCCATACACTCAAATGGGCTTCAAGGCCGTCAAACACTACTTCATGTCGAGGTCGTGTCCGATGTTGGGCAACGTCTTGACTCATGTCGAGGACACGCTGACGACAACGGCGGAGCTCTTCGACAAGGCCGCGCAGATCATTATCACGAACAAGGAGGCCAAGAACCCCCCCCGTTCGTCTGCGGCAGACCTGAGCAGAGATCGACATCGACCGAAAGTGGTCGTGGTCGCCGCGACAACGCCAACCGACCAAATTAGCGAGGCCGTGTCTCCCAATGAAGGGGACAGACTCACAGCCGCCCGGGATAGTGGCCGCCCGACAAAGGTCGAGGACGCGGCAAGATGAAGACAAACACCGCATCTATCCTCGGGCCGGGCGCAGCAGCTCCAGCCCCATGGTCCCACTACGGTCTCTCCGAACAGGCGAACAAAGCACGCACAAGATTCCGCTATTGTCTGTGTTGTAACAATGATCTCCACGACACAATGGGCTGCCCGTCAAAAGGCAAAGGCAAATCGGGAAACTGAGCACCGTCGGGAGTGACTCGACGACACTCTCGACGTCTTCGGAACCGGTCGCTTCGCGGGTGACCGCCCTTCGTTCCGAGGAATATGGGGAAGTCGATAGTCCTCCTCTTCTATATTCTTGTGAGGACTATGGTGTCCGGCTCGTTCCTACACTGGGTACTTATGCTCAAGGACAAGACGTGTGTGCGACATTTTCTCCGTCAGGCAGCGGCGACTTATCGTCTTTAAGTGGTTCTTCACGGGATTCGGCGCGCGAGTTCTACATAGAGGTCTTGGACCCGCTCACGTCGGAGGATTTCGCATGGCTTCCTCTCTCGACCACTGGCCGCTTGCCGGGACTGCGATGTGCAACATTATGTGCTCATTTTCACACGTACTTATCCTTCTATGCACCACCTACTTCGCCGACAGATGACAAAGTCGCAGTGGGGGACATCCTTACGTATGTTACCAAGGTGGTCCGCGTGTTTCGCAAGCAGCGGTACGATGACAACAACGCACCGCTCCTCTATGTCCGCATCCAAGTTTGGCAAGCATCCTGCAGCGCTTTGCTGGATAGCGCCATGTCTCGCAATTTCATGAGTCAAACCTCTATGCAAAGGGTTGGCCTTGGCACACAAGTTCGGAGGAAGGCAAACCCGACGACGATCAAGTTGGCGGACGGAAGGACGCAGCAACTTATCGACCGCTACATCGAGGCCGTATCGGTGTATTTCGCATCTCATGCATGTGAACCGGTGACGTTCGACATTTTGGACACGGACGTCGACATTACTTTGGGAATGCCTTGGCTTGCAAGTGCGGATCACACTGTCAACTTCCACCGGCGGACTCTTACCGTTTGAGACGCCTTCGACACCGAAGTGTCGTGTACTATTCCTCTTTCGCACCCTTCGATTCGGTGCTAAGTGGTGACGGCCAAGTCATTCCGGGCTACTTGCGCTTACGAACAACCCGACGAGATAGGCCTATATTTCCTACGGACCGTCGCGGTAGCCGACTCTTCACCCACGGACTTGTCTTTGGACCCCCGTGTGGTGCGGTTGCTTGACGAGTTCACCGACATCTTCGAGTCACCTACCGGTGTAGTGCCGGATCGGCCGATCTCTCACGAGATCATTCTTGAAGCCGGTGTCGTGCCGCCGAAAGGTTGCATTTACCTCATGAGTGAGGAGGAGCTTACGGTCCTCCGCGCGCAACTCGATGACTTGATGGACAAGGGAAGGATCCGCCCTAGTAGCTCCCATATGGAGCGCCAATTCTCTTCGTACGGAAGAAGAACAAGGATCTACGATTGTGCATCGACTTCGCAAGCGCTTTCGGCGGCCCGACCTTCTCGGCGACGTCACACGCTATTGTCAGTCATGCGAGGTTTGCCGACGCCGCAAATCCCGCAACCATCGTCCGTATGGCGAGTTGCGACCATTACCGGTCCCTTTGAGCTAGAGGGAAGTGATTACCATGAACATTACCGGGCCGTTCCCCAAGCACAAGACCGGTGTGGATGGGATTCTTACGGTGGTCGACCGACTCACCAAGTTCGCCATGTTTTTACCTTGCCGCTATCATGCCAAGGCACCGGAATCGCACGAGGTTTTTTACGCTGGTTGGATTCGAACCAAGGGTTACCCCAAGGAAATCGTCTACGACCATGACACTCGTTTCATGTTCGATTTTTGGTTGGCGCTCATCAAATGATGGGGCTCATCTCTCAAGCCAAGTTCGGCTCGCCTACTTGATACACTTCGCGTACTGCACCCACAAACGAATGCAAGATGCAAGGCAAGACAGTATCTTCGGCTCCATGTCGCATCCATGTCTAGGTTCCACCTTCAGATCGTCAGCTTCGCCCTCGACCCGGCTTGAAAGCCTGAAAGCCTAAAAACAAGGGCCTACAGGCCTCGTGTTGTTTTTAGCCTGAAGCCTGAAAACAAGGGCATACATGCCCTGTGTCGTTTCAGCCTAAAACAGGGCCCTCCAGGCCCTAAGTCTTTTCAGCCTGAAATGGAGGGCCATTTCCAGGCCCTCGTAAGATCGACCTGCCCTGAAACGTAGGCACCAAACCAGGGTTTTTGCTCAGGCCATTTTTGGCCTATTTTCAAGACAACCTTTGTTTGAGCTTCAACCCCAGGGTCCGACATGTTTTGGCATTGGCAAGAGCAACCTCTTGGACTGGCCAACATCATATAAGAATGGCCCGCCCTGCAGGCTGCAGGTGGTTCCTAGGTACTTCCTAGGCACTTCACGTGCAGTTCAGGAGGCAGGAGTAGTCTTCAGGATTCGGAAGGAGCACTCTGGAGGAGCGCTGCAGGAGTAGTAGTAGCGTTAGCACTAGTCTTCAGCGCTGGGCGCTATTAGCGTTAGCAGTAGTCTTCAGCGTCGGGCGCTAGTAGGAGCTAGAGTAGTACTGGAGAGAGAGAGAGATTTGGCAAAGGTCAGGGAGACTTACCTGCAGCGCCATAGCTCCAGCTTCGTCTTCGAGGTACCTGCAGCACAGCGCCATCTTCACAGGTTAGTACCTGGCACATGGGAGAGAGAGAGAGAGTTCTTCTTCTTCCTCTTCTCAGTCCACCACCTACTCTCTCACCCTCTCGCTACCTGACTTCACTACATCTGCAGACTACGAGAAAGCGGGATAGGTGACATTTGGATCCAGACTCGACATTGGGCTTCCGACATTTTAACGATGGATTATTCGGGACTTGTAACAAAGACTTGGTGTTGACAACATTCCCAACTCTCCCCCTCTTCTTCGTCTGTTTCCCTCCTCTTCGTCTGTGCATGATCAGGACCTGGCGCATTCTTCCTGTGTGTAGCTTCAGGCCCCTTCACACCTTGTGATGAGGATGATGTATGTTTGGTCTGCGTTGCAACATTGATTGGGCTAGTCATTGATATTGCATTCTGTTGCACTGTCTTGCACTACGTGATAGAGGTCGGTCCTGGTCAGGTCAGGGCTTGTATCTAAGTCTTTCACTGCGCTATAAAGCACCATTTTTGTATGTATAAGGATGTGCACTGCTTGTTGAGATTGCACTTGCACTGCATTGTCCATTCAGTCCTTTTCATCACATTGCGGATCCTCGGTTTATGTGCATCGCCCAACTGGGCATGTAACACCACGCTTCTTTTTTTACTCTTTTTTTTTTTTTTTTTTTTTTTTGAGAGATAGAGACATCTCCTGCTCTCCTTTGGCAGGATATCTGACGAAGGAGAAAGCCCGTCTCATATTCCGCGCTGCTCCGTATCTCTCCATAGCTGTAGGGGGAGTGCAGATGTGCGGGATATAGGAATTTGTGTGTTATTTATTAGACTCTGCTCGAAGGATAAAGTCATTTGTTTCTGCGTTGTGAGTCGGGAATTCAGGTGTGCGGGATATATGAATTTGTGTGCTCTTTATTAGATTTTGCTCGAAGGATAGAGTCGTTGGTTTCTGCTTTGTGAGTCATAGTTGGATGAAATTGCAGGCCAGAATGACTCTATTGATTTCGTAGGCCAGAGCGGACTTATATTTTGACGTTACGAATTACAACTCCCTGTTTTTTGCCACTAACAAAGACTAGGTTCATCCCTCCGACCACTAACTTGGTTGACACCCTAGTCTAGCCGTGCATATAGGCTAGATTCATTTTTTCTTCACACCTTGTCTCCTGTGTTTTTTTACTTGTTTCCTTGGCCTGTGATTACCTTCAACAATAAAATTTTGAATTTCAGATTTGCAGTTGGCACTTACCCGAGAGAAATTTCACACCGGGGGAAACTCCACTCGGCAATTTCAAGGTTTCTTGGTTATTGAGATCCCCTCGACAACTTCAAGGCTTCCTGGGCAGAGTACCTGGTCACACCATATCTCAATATTGAGTATGGACGTTGTTCCCGTTTGAAGACACCGAACGGCTGGCAGCAGGAGAGAGAACGGACTTGAGACCATGACCTCTCGCTCTTGCAGCAGGTCGAATTCAAGGCCCATTGGCGACTTGGAGGTCTGAGTTGGGTATCAGGCTTGCTTGCGGTGGTTTCCCTATCTTGCTCTACATGTCGGGAAGAGTTTTGTACTCATGCTGAGATCAGGCGTAAATCCATCGAGAGAGGCCTGTTACAAGGACAACCACGGATTAATGTGCAGACAGCGAGCAGGGTTGGTCACATGTGTGTGGTACATCCAAGTCGTTGCTTGCCTCAACCTCTTCTTGTTGTTCCTCATGCTGCTCCTACACGTTGTGAAGAATCAGCTATTCAGGCTGATTTCGACTGATTTCGGCTGATTTCGGCTGATTTCGGCTTGGGTACCTAACCGTCTGTATAGGCCAAATTTTGAGGCGGAATAGTAGGATGCATTTTTATCTAGTCATAATCCAATGTCATTTTAAGCACATTCTACAACCTAGGCGTATCTGTTAGAGTTTTCGGTTCCGTTTCAATAAAATTGGTTGGAAAATACAATATCATGGGTAGCGGCACTATGGAGGCAGTGTGAGTGCCCCCGTCAGTGGTGGGAGCAGTATTCCCTGCAGTTAGCATCATCAGGATAGGAAGCAAACTTGAACTGTATCCATGGTGATCTTGGTTCGATTGATTGTAGATCTCATAGAAGATCCAAGGGTGTGTGGTGAGAAACCCGCCTAGGTGGTTCAGGCTTCCTTGGGATTGCACTATTTAGGTTAACATTGATCAAATGAGTTAGGAGTCATCCATATGATTGTTGAGTTTAGCTCAGGGCAGTTGTGTTTGTACTTAGAGCCTGTTTTGTCTATCAGACTTTGTGTCCGACATTGTTGGTCCTCTCAGGGTAGTGTTCCCTGTAAGCGAAACTGGGTAATGCTTCCTGGACCAGCAGTTTTTCTTCCGGGTAGAGTGTAAGGACCCCGGCCTCGAAAAACGTATATCTTGTGATTAAAAAAAAAAAGAAAAAAAAAAGTGTATGGTAAAAAGAAAAGAAAAGAAAAGTGTATGGTTCCATGTTCATGAGAGAGATTCGTTGTCATCTTTGGAGAGCAATGCGATGAGCCTCTATGATGACTTGACTTTACATACAACCACTCCACTCATCCCACTCCCACAGGCAGATGGTGCCTTTCCAAAGAGGCTACCAACAAGCTCATAAAAAAAAGTGAAAAAGAAACAGAGATGAGAAAAATGGAAATGCAAAAGAAAAGAAAAAAAAAAGAAAAAAAACAAAACCAAAGCCACGGTGAAAACGAAACCAACTGGTCTCCGGAGAAGTGGTTTACTGCTTTCCCCCTCTCCAGCCTTCATACGGAGTTCCTCCTCGTGATTTGGAGGAGGATAGGAGTAGGATAGCTGGGGGTGATTGATGTTGCCCGGCCTGCAATACCAATCATCAACGGGGGGCTGATCCTCTTATTGGGTGGTGGTGGGATGTTCAGGGATTCATTAGCAGGAGGTCAATCCTTCCGTGTGCAGGGAAGTAATCAACGCCCGCTGACAGTCTCATATGATAATGCATATTGGATACTGGACTGGACGCCCAGATCATACAGATCATACATCTCTCATCATTGATAGAGCTTTGCTTTCAGGCTTGATTCATAAAAGATCATATACATCATATAGTGCTTAGGGTTTCGATAGATATAGAATATGGACATATGTAGATAGTTTTTGTCTGTTGGACATAGTTACACAAGACCGTATGGGGACGCTGGACCCGTTTTTCAGCAGATACAAATCACATCACTGTAATACACATCACATCATGGTTAGGGTTTCGTTCGATTGGATTGATGCCTCAGTCGATTGGATTGATGCCTCAGTCTGGTTTGGAGACTCTATAGACTAGATGGACAGGGACGCTGGACCCGTTTTCCGACACATATATTCACACCATTGCACACAGACACTGGACCTGATTTCCAGCAGATACATTTTCATCATTGTACAGGGACGCTGGACCCGATTTCCAGCAGGTGTAGCTCCCCACCAATAGATGGAGCCTTCGACGCCAGGGCCTACTTACCGGGGATGCTCATATCACCTCATTAAGTAGGTTTCCCGATTTTGTTTTTTTTCGGAACAAAGCTCCAATCTATTCGTGGGGAGCAACACGTGCTGGAAAACGGGCCCCGCGTCCCATATGGAAAATTACACAGAATGGAAAATTTTTGAAGTTGTAAGATGTCGGGGCCATTACCCGGCTATGGCTAAGGAAAATTAGAACTACTAAGGAAGATTGCAACATCAAACTACAAACCATCAACCCTCTTTACCTCCCCGGCAAGACTTACTGCAGCAGAGTCACCATCTCCGCTGCTGTTGTACCCTAATTCCATCCTACTAGCTAGCCCTCCTCACTAATAGGACGCTTGACATCCCACCATCTACTTATCCCACTCACCTCAGTTTTGAAAAAATTCGAGAAAATTTGAGGAAGATTTAGAAAGAATTGGAGAAACGAAAATCAGAGCTAAAACCACCACCAATCCAAGTCAAACCCTCACAACAGCCGAGAAATCGTCACTCAAGCCTTCAGTCCTCGTACCAGAAGTCGGCAGTTCTCACGCCCCCCTTGCTAGGGTTACAAGGCAAAACAAACTGCCACAGCACCGAATTAATTGTCTTCTGACGGACAGGAAGTATCTTCCTCCCTCGACAACTTCCTTAGCTGCCAACCCCCAACCGGGTTATAGGGCCACTGCCCCAGCCTCATCTACGTTGAAAGAGGTGGTTATGCCTTCCACCCTCGACATAACTTCAATGGCCTCAAGCTCCTTTCATGGTCACAGAGCCACTGCCCCAGCACCGGCCACTGTCGCCCCACCCCCCCGTCCTTCTGGTAGACTTACCACCCTGAGTCACACTTCCCCTACTGCGCGAGCCCCCCAAAAATTACTTTCAAACCTTACTTCCGATTTTCTCCCTCCATATGAAAAAAAACAAAAGGAGGAAGTTCAAAAACTACAATCCAACTCCTACCCTCGTCACTAATGAAAGATACGTCGACCAAGCTTTCAGTCCTCATACCGGAAATCATTAGATCTCATACCCCCTAGCTAGGATTACAAGGCAACACAAACTGCCCCAGTACTGATCTAACTGTTTCTGACGGACAGAGAGTGTCTTCCCCCCTCGACACCTCTATAAATTGTATAGCCCCTCCAAAAGGTTACAGGGTCACCGCCCCGGCAACAACTACGTCGGGCAAGACGGTTATGCCTTCCACCCTCGGCATAACTTCAATGGCCTCAAGCCCCCCCTGGTCACAGAGCGAATGCTCCAGCACCGGCCAATGTCGTCCCACCCCACCCTCCTGGTTAGACTTACCACTCTATATCGCTGATCATTCTACCCCCCACTTCCCACCTACCTCTAATTCAACCCTCCCCCTTTTGCTTTACCAAAACATACAAAGATTAATTGTTCGGGAAGAAAATTATTTGAAAAGATTGCTTGAAAAATCAATCAGAATTAAACTATGATTGAAGATAAGATCCGATAGGAATTGATTATTCAAATTGGAATGACGAAATTTGCGAAAGATCGTACAAAATTTAGGATTAGATATCCATAAAGGATTTTCGAATCAGGATCTCAAACCGTGGTTTGAGAAACGTTAGCAAAGTTGTATGGCACGGAAAATTAAGAAAGGAAAATTGTAAAAACGAATCACCAATCAATAGGGAAAATTCACTCAGACAATAAACGGGAAATACTAAGCCGCCGACAAATCAACAGAAAGGACAGTAAAACAGAAAAACGAATCGACCATGAATTGAGAAAAGGAATCGCTCAGACAGTAAAAAAGAAGGATGTGTAAGAATCAGAAATGAGATTTTCAACAATCAGAATTACCAACGTACACAAAGTGATTCAACCATCATACCCATATGATCAGCGAGAGGGTCTATCCAAAGAAGAGCCAAGCTCATACTAAAGATGCAATCAACAATACAAACAAAAATTCGACGACAGCACCCTCGCACTCCGGATGCCCTCATGACGAAAACACAGATGCCGCCGATACCGCTTCACCCTTCTTCAAAAAATGGACTCGATGTCGCCTCCAATCCTCCTCCCACTCCACGTGAGGACGCGCTCCTCCCTGTCCGCCTGCATCAACCGACCCTCCTCCACAAAACCACGCAGGCAGAGAAGCAAAGGCAACCAATATGCCGAGAATCTCATGAAGACTCGCTTCCATGCAAGGACAGTCTTCCCTTCATCCAGCGTGCTGGCCTGCAACATCACTAGGTAAAGCGTGAAGCCGGAGATGGCACCCCTGTGCTTTCAAAAGGCAGGCCACACCAAGTCACGCCACATCGTCTCTACCCTCCCGCTGTCAAGTCTTATGCCCACTGCCCCCATCTGCCCACCGCGTCGCCTGATCCTTCATTAGCTCCTGCGTCGCGCCGTGTCTGCTCCAACGGTGCTCGAGCGGGGCGCAGCGCTCCCGGTCGCACTGCGCCCCCAATCACCTCCCTTAAGTAGGTTTCCCGTATACGAAGTTAAAAAAAAAAAGAAAAAAAAAAAGGCTGGCAGTCCAAATTCCAGATGCCACCCATGTATTCGGGCTGCCCGTCTATTGCCCACAGTAAAAAACCCTTTACTAATCTCGCCACCTTCCCGACGACCGCCATACATGCCAACTACCCGTAGACGCCCAACGACCTTTGAAGTCCACAACACAAGAGGACAAAGACGAGGGCGGTAAATGCGGCCCCTATGGGCAGCAAACTGAGTCCGGAAAGCATCTTGGGCAAGCTTGGCGCAGGGACTGGCCCCATCGAAGAGACTGCTGATGTTTTTTTTTTTTTTTTTTTTTTTTTTTTTAAAGCAGCCCAGGTTGTTGTAGAGGTGGGATACTAGACGGATGGCAGTCACCCACAGTACTCGGCCACTCGGTCGTCCAGATGAACCCCTCTGAAGACCCCACCCACCCTTCCTCTTATCTTTTTGCCCTGGCGCACCCCCACCCCCCCCCTGTCCTGCCCTAGTGTTAACCACCCAAGACCATCACCCATTGCCATCTTGGCGGCTGCTGATGTTCACAGGGGGAGGGGACTGGAGGCAGATCACATGGACTGCTGATGTTCATAGGGGGAGGGGACCGGAGGGGAGGCACAGTGACTGGCCCATCGAAGAAGCTAATGTAGGTCCTGATGCTACAGGCTGACCCCTGGCCGGTATTCGCCCACCTGCTGGTGGGTGCAGGAATTCCCGCACGGTCCCTCGTTGGAGGCTTGAGCACGAATGGATGTGGCGGCTACGGGTTCCCCGTAATAATACTATAATAATGCCAATAGACAAGGCCTGAGAGGCCGCCCTGTCCAGATTCGACAGGTCAAATTTTAAAAAAAAAAAAAAAAAGAAGGGATGGATGGATGCTGGCTTCGCTCAGGCCCACTAAGGGCATACTCACACTATGTAGCCGTTTTCCACTTATTTCTCGACGGAATTGCGTCGAGATGCATACACCTCCGGCCGCCAGAAAGTTTCGCCACTCCCACCACATGCACCACAAGACAAAAGACAGAGTATGGCGGTGTATTTTTGGCGGTGTATTTTTGCATATTCTAGGCGAAGATTCATTCTCCTTTTGCACATTTGGTGACTCAGTCTGGTGGAGCGAGGCCCTCTGAGTACAGACCTGGTAGTTGGACAACCCCCCGATCCGCCAACAGGATTATGAATGCATTTGGACAACCTGGCTGCCTAGAAGCCTTATGGCGAATCATTGGTGAAACTACGGTAGGCTGTATATATGTTTCCCACCCATAACCGGGATCAAGGTGATCATTCTCATCAGTGGCCAGACAGCCCAGCCTCCTCACCTTCTTCCTTTGTATATTTATGCCGCTCTGCCTCCCTCGTCTTCATGTCCAGCTGCGTGTCCAGCTCAGAGGGCGTACTATTCTTTCGCCTTTTACTAAAGAATACCGTGGGTTGAGCACACATAAGCAGCTTATCCAAATTTTTGTCGGCTGCTCAACTCGTTGAGCAGCCAAAAGCGAAAAACTGTAAAGAAGGAAAGTCAGGTTCTGAAAAACAAGGAGGAGAGGGGAGAACCGGTACGCGCTTGGTGGCACCGCGTGAGCGCTAAACCTGCGCTAATAAACTGGCTGAGGCTGCCAGGATAACTTCTGTTTTTGCCTTTCACCACCTACTCCTAAGGCTATCTAGAGGGGACCCCTGCAAGCATAGTTTCCTCGTACTATTGTTTTCATGAAATATACCATAATTACCAGTACACTTTCCCAACAAAAAAAAAAACAGAAAAAGAACCTGCGCTAATTCGGTAAGAGTGCTCGTCGAGTCCTATGTCATGCGTTGTGGAAAGACCGGCGCCTCGACTGGAAGGCAACATAGCAGTCGGTTGTTAATATCTCAACTCAGCGGGCTGACAGGTTCATTACGAATTTCTGGGCTGAGAAAAGCAGGAGAAAGGCAAAAGAAGAAAAAAAAAGAAACAGAGACCTCCCACCGGAAAGCACGGTAGAGTGCTTCCCAGCCATTAGATCACAAATGATCTGGTGGTGGTGGTTGCAGCAACAGTGAACGAAGTAACCGCCACATTTTCTGRAATAAACTCGACTTCTGTCAGCAGTGATCCTGACACCCTCCATATACTCCGTGATTGAAGGAGGGCTCCAGCCAATGAGATGATTGCACAACAACAAGTAAAATACTGAAAATCTTCTAACCAGTGGGCCTAAGGCCAACGCCACCCTCCTTTGGGGTTGGCCACAACCCCAACCGATTGAAAAGATTCTGGCAGGAAGCTTTCTTTGCACGGGCATGCCCAGTGTCAACGAGAGGAGGGGAACAAAGATCTCTTTACTTTTTCGGGTAATAAAATACATATAAAATACTGCCCGTGGGATCACGAGTACTGCACGGCAGGATTTGGGTCACTCAACTGCCCCACGAACTCGTTTCTATCCTATCCTGTTGCTAGTGGGACCTCGCCCCAGTACCCCAGTACCCCTTTCCCAGCTGTTGTCCCTTTTTTTTTTTTTTTTTTTTTTTTTTTTTTTTTTGTTGTTGTTGTTGTTGTTGTTGTTGTTGTTGTTGTAGCTGTTGCTGGAAACTGTGAGGTATTTCATCCTGTCATCCAACCGCCGTTTCCCAGCTATTGTCTTTTTTTGTTTTGTTTTCAAGCATCGATAGGCCATACTCTCACAGTTTGTATTCGTACTGGATATCAAAATCAAATGAGCTTTTTCCCTTCTACTCCACACAAGATTTCTGTTCTCGTTTCTCTTTTTTTCCCTCACAGCCATTGTTTCTTTTTTTCAGGCTGGACCCTAAACGTGCTGTGACTTTCGGCGATCTTGGTGGGTTCTGCACGTTGTTGATAAATTTCGTCAATTGCCTTCGGAGAATCGGAGTGGCTTTGGCTTGACCCTTCAACCACTAAGTTCATTTCCCAACTTTCCCATCAATTTTTACAACTTTAAGTTGCGCCCCTAACGACCTCAAAAAAAAAAAAAAAAAAAAAAAAGAACTTTGAGTTGCACCGACGCCTTTTCCAGCATTTGCCGCTGAGGGGCTAAAGCCCTCGCACGTGTTTCAAGTCACCAGAAAACCATCATTTTTCATTCTTATCATTTTTTTTCGGGACAAAAAAGCTCCGATCTATTCGTGGGGAAAACGATCATGCATGGACATATACAGAAATGTATCAGAGAGAGGTCCTCGCTCCAGTACACTGGCAGAACATCATTGTAAATGTATCTGGACTGCCACCGCAGGGTCCACATTCTTTCAGATCATGCTTACATTCCAGATGTATTGGGACTAAAACAACATCCAGATGCCTTTAAAACGTTGTGACCCCAGCCTTCAGACAGACTAACAACCAATAGTACTTGGCCAAGCTATCGGCTGCCGAGATAACTAGACTAGACTCGGAAACATTTCTTGTCCGATGAATATGGGCACTCCTGTAGTGGCCCGCACGTTTCGAAAACTCGTAGCTTGTATACGGTCACGACTGGTGGTTCAAAGACGCGAGCGCGTTGGGAGCGTACCGGCCGCCGGCGGGCCCGGCGGTCTCGTACCCTGATTTCTTGGAGGTACCGAGGAAGACGACAGGCGTTGACGCCATCGCCAAAGATAGCAAGCGGTCAAATCTGGACCGTCCAGGGAGATCCGGCAAGTGACACGAGGCGACGAAGAGGGCTGAATGGAGGCATCCCGTGGTCAACAAATGGAGTGTGTCCTTGCGTAGAACAAATGGTGGCTTCGAAGCGGGAGACGGTGAGACTCTCAAAACGGTCGACGACGACTCAAGACTACGCTGGTGAGCGAATCACTGAAAGCTATACGGTACTGAGGACGATGAAAGAACGTGAAATGGCGGATGTTCCTTGCTGGTCTTCCATGCTCCTTCAAGGTGCTGGTCAGCGACGCTTGAACGAGATGACTGCTTCTCTCTTCTCGCCAGACCTGCCTCGGTTTGAGATCGGTGGCGGGAGGATCTCACAGGAACAAAGCCGGGTGAAGGCTGCCATGCAGGACAGGATGGAGGTAGTCGGGGAGCTGGAGGTGGAGTGCTTTTTCCAGCCTGTTGGTGTTCCTGACAGGAGTCAGTCTGAGATGATGGATGATCTCATGAGTGAGCGTAATGAGCTGTTTGAGTCGGGGTGCGCTCAGGGAGCTGCACCGGTGAAGAGCTGTGGTGGTGAGCTACCATCGAGAATGGTGACGGATGGCCACTCTCTCCTCGATCGACTGCCGTTTCCGTCTCCATCGGAATCCGCATCTACACCAACAATGGAGGTAAGCGATCCACTGTGCATCACAGATTTTTTTTGTAATACTGCAGCTCCCCGTTTCCGTCTCCATCGGAATCCGCATCTACACCAACAGTATGGCAAGTCAAGTGGGTATACCTGCGCATTTTGTCCATGGCTGTCATGTTGGGGGTTTGTGAGAGAAAGCGCCACCACACTGCTTTCTCAGTTGTAAGTAGCAAGGTGCCAGTCGTTCTATTCTTCTTTAAAAGACCTTTGCTGAGAGCAGGAAAGGCGCAGAAACCCACGGGCCTAGCTTAGTTGGTACAACCATGAACTGTTGAAATACAGACTCAAGTTCAAATCCATGTGCTATCACATGAACATAAGAAGGGTAAGAAAAGAAGGAAAAAAAGGTCCAGAAAAAAAGTGAGGGCAACTGTGTGGCACGCACGACATTTGATCGTCTCCACTTTGTCTGATAGACTATCTAAATATTTAAAAACTGCGCTTTTCATTCCTGCTCTGAACGATAAATAAGGAAGCCATGAATAAGGAAGCTGTAAATAAGGAAGTCCCGTTGGTAAACCCATATACTGTCGAAATACACCGTGACTCAAGCTCGAGTCCAGATGCAATCAGATGAACAAAATAAAATAACTATAAATTACCTGGGGCCAGTCACCTGAATCATGATACCTCAAGGCTCAAGGCCATCGCCGTTTTTCAGAAAAAAAAAAAAAAAAAAAAAAAAAAAAAAAAAAAAAAAAAANTTTTTTTTTTTTCTTGCTTGTTGTTCCTGTTGGCTTACTTCTTTTTCTATTTTTATGTGTCGTCCCTTTTTTTCATATTGTTGGTGTCGTTGTTGTTGTTGTTGTTGTTGTTGTTGTTGTTGTTGTTGTTCTGTGTTCATAGACTGTTGTGGAGAAAACAAAAGAAGGGAGTGGCAGAGCTGGTTCGCGGCTTGCAAAAACAAAAGCTAACCTGTGTGTGGACGGGACAGCAGCGTAATGAACACCCCTCGCATCCGCAGATTCCGTTACCTTGGGGGGGTGAAAAGTTTGTGGGACACTTACGGTTGCTTCTGCGTCACCCGTGTGTGGTCAGATACCAGGAACGGTGGGCCCATTCCCGGAAGGAAAATGGTGCAATGAAAAAAAAAAAAAAAAAAGCAGAAACAGTTACTGCGGAAAGGGGGCCCCAACCTAGCATCCACTGGGTTGCTGCAATTCACCTCATGAAAACTGTGTGCGCCAACATGATCAGTCTGAGGCTATTCACAAGTGGGGCGATGCACCTGGCCTGGTTGGTAGCTTTTGGGGTTTGTGGCTTTTGGGCAACACAGGTTCCCTGGTTTGTAGCTTTTGGGGTTCGTAGGGCTTTCGGGGTTTGTAGGGCCTTGTAGCTCTTGGTGTTTGTAGGGGGTTGTATCTTTTGGGGTTTGTAGGGGTTTGTAGCTTTCCGGGTTTGTAGGGGTTTGTAGGGGTCTGTAGGGGTTTGTAGCTTTTGGGGTTTGTAGCTTTCCGGGTTTGTAGGGGTTTGTAGGGGTTCGTAGCTTTTGGGGTTTGTAGGGGTTTGTAGGGGTTTGTAGGGGTTTGGATGGGTTAGTAGCTCTAGGAGTTTGACTTTTCCGGGGTTGGTAGCTTTTGGGCAAAACAGGTTACACGTCATACGTCGGCCGCAAGCCCCTTTTTCAGGCCAAAACGCGACGCCGGCCGCCAACGTATTTTACAAACGGCACGCCGCATGACTGTTTTGGAGTAGGCGACGAACAATTCTCCACAAGGCTGGGAGGGGCATCAACTGCCGGTAGTGGTTTAATGGCCCCAGAAGGTTCTTCGGGGGCAGGGGGGGGTGAAAGGGAGAGGGGGGGGAGGGGGTAGGAAGGCCAACCTACCCGACCTCACATTTCGGACTGTCGACAAACGTTCCACCAAAGTGGGACTTCAGCCAGGAGGAATTCTGAGGTCCATGGCCGCCTTACACCTTTTCGTAAGTATTCCGGTTTTCTATGCCCACATAATGACTATTTAGCATATCAAAAAAAAAAAAAAAAAAAAAAACGCATATCCCAACAACACTTCAAGTTAGTTCAGTTCTCAAAGAACTACAATTCCTTATTAATAGTTATTATTATTATTATTATTATTATTATTATTATTACAATTCAAATTACCATTGAAGTGTCTTCACCTACTCACATACTACTTGCCCCAGAGGAGTGGGAGAGCCACCGTCGCTTGGCAGGCAAAGCAAAACCTTGTTGACTACAACAGAAGTGGAGCATCTAAGCATGTCTCTCATTCAGATTGTTGTTATTACTGTATATCTTTAAAGTTTAAACCACAAGGCTCACCAATTCATTGCTAAACCACCAGACTCACCAATTCTTTTCCCAGCCCTTTTTCTTCGATGCAGGCGTGCACGCCCCAGGACTTTCAGGGCATTGCCTACCGAAGCTAAGCTAAATGGCTGGCGGCGCAAACCAAAAAGGCAAATGTGCGAGTTCGTCAATTTTTGGCATGCAGGGAAGGTTCCGCTTCGGCAAAAGGAAGCTTATAAGTGCTCGTGGTTTAATTTGCTCTTTCAAACCTAGCACCAAAGGACATTTCAGTAAACGAGACATCGGATTCCATTGACTTGTTGTTATTATCAGGGCCATTTACTCTTTGTGAGGCTGCAAAACCAACAATCGGAGCAGGCGACCTGCTCAGCAAAGACCTCTCTCTCTCTCTCTCTCTCTCTCTCTCTCTCTCTCTCTCTCTCTCTCTCTCTCTCTCTC
>BFEA01000475.1:302278-315873 GCA_003427395.1 Chara braunii
AAAAAAAAAAAAAAAAAAAAAAAAAAAAGGGAAGAAAATTTGCAAATTGTCAGAAAATGCTTGTTGACACATTCTGTCGAAAGTTGTTGAATCCCCAACTTGCTATTCCGATGCTTTCGACAGTCCTCGGCTGCGCCATCGACTTCTTTTCGAAATTTGATGAGTGGGCGTGATGTTTGTCGTACCCTCATAAGCATTCATTTTTTTCCGTCTTGCATTCACAAGTGCGTCCAGCGTACAGTGTTGTGTTCGCAGCCCGTAGGCTGCGCTATGCCTCGTCGTTTGGACGTAGGAACGAGCGGTCATTGTGTAGCAACCGGTCGGCCGTTGGTTCGAAGGGTAGTTACTAGGAGCGTGAACGAAGTTGAAGAGGGTCAAAAGTGGGTTGGGATGTGGTCGCCGTAAAAAAAATAAAGGTGTGGCCTTTTTTTTTCTTTTTTTTCAAATACCCCGACCCGTCTATCAAGTAATCGGTGTCGGGGGTGCGATGTTGAAATAGTGTGTGTTTTCGGTGCATTTGGTTTACCACTCTAGCCAATTTTTTATTTCTTTCTTTCTCTGTGTAACGGTATCTGTATTTGTATGGGCCGATTATGCACAGATTCTGAAAAATGGTCGGTCGAGCTTTCACGCTCCAATAGGAATTGTGTTGATAGCCTGAATCTGCCTGATTGTGGATTTATTTACTGATTGTGCATTTATTTATGAGCAAATGACATTCAGGTTCATACGGTAGTGTTGTGGTAGAAAACGAGTTGGAAAAAAAAAAAAAAAGGTTTATTTTTTCTTTTGTTTTCTTTTGTTTTTAATTTCTTTACAAAATGGTTAGTACAAACGAAGGAAAGGAGAAAAGGGAGGATACAAAACGGGTAGAGGAAGTGTTGTGGTGAGAACCGCACGGTTGGTAACAGAACATGAGCACACAGGACCGGAGAGCATATCCCAGCCTCCCCTAGCCCACTTTTTTTTTTTCCCTCTAAACAAAGCTCGAGTTATATGGTGGTTGTTATCATGACAGTGCCCGAACCTTTAGATGTACTAACGATTCCATGTGAGTCTGCCGCATGCCCTGTCCTATCATCCCAGACACTCTTATAGAAGCACCTGGACAATTGGATGTCTTGATCATTACATGTGGGGCTGCCGCCCTATCCTGTCCTCTCATTTCTACTAGCACGCCCCTATTTCCATTATCCTGCCTCGCTGCCAATGACTCTGGCCTATCACCCTTCCGTCCTCGACGACCGGCTTGGACCACCGACAAAGAGCAATTCTTGACACCATAACAACATAGCTACCCTGCCCGGCCCCATGAGTGCTTCGGATGCCGATGCCAACATGAGGTAAGGTTCTGCCGGCACGACAAAGCAACCCTCTGTCACCCACATGACTCCTTTAATCTACGGAAAGTCAAACGAAGTTAGATCAATAAAATAGGCCGAGTGCAAGAAAATTGTAGGCGAATTTGGGAAGAAATAGTATAAGGATAATCATTTTAATTAGTCCATAACAACAGGGAAGACCGCACTGCACCCTGCCTTTAGAACAAAATCAGCCTCAGAATAAAAAAATCAGTTTGAGTTCCCACACTCCTCGCAAACAATCTACGTCAGATCCTTCGGCCCACGGGGTGTCGCCTGTAGCAGGCCCGTTTGTCCCAAGGGACTGTGCTAGAACTCTCTGTATCCGATGTACTACCGAGGGCCTATTCGGGCCAGAACTCAAGCTCCACCTTTACCATGCCTTCCTGCAGAGGATGACAGTGCCCACCGTCAGATAAAAGAAGGAAACTTCTTGATCTCGATAAAATTCCCGCACGGACCCTTTGCAAATAGGCCCTAGTCTCTGCCCGACAGATTGAATTATAGTCTCCCCTCGGAAAAGGCAGACTCAGTTCCCGATCGAGTGTAATAAGGCCCACTTCAAGCTCTTCTGTAGGAAAACAGGTCCGGTCCTAATCCAACTGAGTGGAATAAATCAACGTGAGGTCCTCATGTCGAAAATTAGGCCCGACCCCGGTCCCATCAAGTGGTATAAAGTTGCGTCAAGTCCTCCTGTAGAAGATAAGCCCGGTCTCGGTCCAGTCAAGTGAAATAAGGCGCGTGTCTGGTACTCACCTAGAATAGGTCCAGGTCCTGGTCCAATCGAGTGGAGTGCCCGTGTTTGGTCCTCGCACGAGAAATAGGCCACGGTTTCGTCAGTAACCTGAGTGCTGCCTCAACTTCGGTCTCGTTAGTCTCGATCCCAATTGCAACTTTGGTCCTGGTCCTTACCCTGGCCCCAGATCCCGGCCCAGTTCCCATTCCCAATGTTGTGCCCGGGTATCCCTACCCGGCCCGCCGTAGCGCGCGGCCTGAGCGTGTCTCCCCAAGTCGGCGTGTGGTAGCGCGCAGCCTGCACGTGACTCCCCCAATATCGCGCGAGGCTGTGCGCTTGTGAGTGCGGCTTCCCTGCTGTCTTGGAAGGCTTTATGCTTGTGCTCGTGACTTCCCTGCTGTCACACAAGGCTGCGCGCCTGTGCGCGCGGCTCCTTTACTGTTGTGCGAGGCTGTGCGCCTGTGCGCGCAGCTTCCTTGCTGTCACGCGAGGCTGCGCACCTGTGCGAGCGGCTCCCCTGCTGTCACGCGAGGCTGCGAACCTGTGTGCGCGACTTCCTTGCTATTGCGCGAGGCTGCACGTCTGTGCGCGCGACTTCGCTGTTGTTGTGCGAGGCTGCTCGCTTATGGGCGTGGCTTCCCCGCTGTCGCGCGAGGCTGCGCGCCTGTGCGTTGTTGCCTCGCACAAGATCGCACGCACGCCCTGTGCCCCGTACTCACTTGTGCACGCCCTTGCACGTCCACACGTGTTTGTGTGCGTGCTTCCGAGGGTGTGCTTTCCCTCTGTGCGCGCGTGTGCGTGTTCACAGGAACACGCGTATAGCCCTCTCTTGATTGATCGCGCCCCTTCGCGTATCAAAGTGCCCGTTCGCTGGTGCGTACACCCACTCCTTCTGATCCTTGAGAGCTCGAAGGCTAGCACACCTTGTGTGCCAGCAAGTCTGCAAGTTCAAAGTCCCTAGTGTCCTTAGTGAGACGGCACGCCTGTGCCAGCTCTGTGCGCATCCCGAAATATGTCTCGATCTCGAGCCCCCAGTTGGGCTTTTATAATTTGCAGGGCCCGGGTTCACATGTTTCAGCCGTGGCCTCAACTTCCGAAGTGTCGGGCACTGTCGAGAACTTACAATGGCTCGGTACCGACCCTCCTCCCGAACCTAGGCCCGGGCCCATTTGGGCTCCGAAAGGTCACTTGGCACATCAAGTGGGCCTTTTAGTCGGATGTCGAGGCTTTTGCAACGCCCCGGTACCATTGTTACACCCGGCCTCATTCCGGGCCTGTTTTGACCTTTATGGTCCCCACACAAAAATTAACAAGGTCCAACGTCGAAATGTGCGGAGCCCGGCACCGAGAAAATTAGGGGCTCCCCTTTAGAGCGCCCATTTCCAGTCCACGGCCCGACGACCTCCCTTTAACGTCCATCCATGGTCCGAATGTCGGGACCCCCGAAATGCTGGCTTAGTCACTTCAAGCTCGAGTGTGAGCTGAGGCCTCATGTTCCCACCATCCGGCCGACGCCCCCAACATCTTTCTTGATGTCGCAGTATTTTTATGTCCTTCCAACAATAGTTTTTGATAGTGTTTGTCGAAAAAGCCCTCTCAGAATCAGCGAACCACGTTCTCCTGACACCTCAATCCCGATATCTCTCACGTAGTCCTGTCGTCGCTAATTTTTAGTGGCGGTCGTGGCCAAGCTGGCCATAGCGGTTGAATCCGACCCTCACCAAGTGCCTTTCTTAAGGGAGTAAAGGGTGGTGTAAGGCTTGAGCCGCCCGACACTGGGCACTGACATATCTCTTTCGCTCCGCACACACGCCCTGATCTTTTGCCGCCGGTGTCACACCTATGCCATCTACTTGGGCCTCGCCCCCTCCGCTTTTTTTTTTCTTTTTTTTTTTTTCCCCTCTAAGTGTCAGTGTGATCAGGGTTACAATCCTCTGAGGAAACACAACTTGAGCAGATCACGGATTCCGCCCTGCCTTGTTGGCAGCCTTGTTGGCAGGGGACTTGTAAGAGAAGGAAAACAAAAACAAAGCAACAGCATTCAGAATCTCACAATATTCCTGCAGCCCCCACTTGACTGCCAAGAGTGAGGAGGCCGTGTTCTTTGAGATCCAAAAAAAAAAAAAAAAAAAAAGTGAACAGGTCATCTGCGAGTGCCTTCGCTCTGCAGTCCCCATCTCCGGCGAGGGGGATACCTCTGATTTGTGGGCGTTTGCGGATGCAGTTTAGCAGGATTTCCAGTTGTAAGATGAACAGCAGGGGGCAGGGGGGCCAACAGACAGCCTTGACCGAGAGATCTCGTCAGTTGGAATGGATGCGAGAGGTGGCCGTTGAGTTGAACACAGGAAGAAGATGCAGTGTACATCGCAATGACCCAACTGCAGAAACCCTCGCCAAACCTTTTTTTTTTTTTTTTTTTTTTTTTTTAAACCCCCGCCAGTGATAGTGGTGCTGGTAAGAGCAGACACCACTAGCACCTGGGGGGTAGCTCCATCTATTGGTGGGGAGCAACACCAGCTGGAAAATGGGTCCAGCGTCCCATATACAGAGCGTAACAGTATATGCGAATGTATAGGAAACCTGCCAACAGAGGTAAAACACAACCTCTTCACCCTTCCGGGGGCGCCAGATCTGTACTCTAACATCAAGTTGTGAATCCTCTAATTTTGAGCATCCATATTTGTCACAATGTAATCATGACTTAATCATAACCATACCATGACCTTGGAACTAATAAGTTGGAGGATGGAGGAAAGGGATCTGGAAATTTTGCCATACTTCTTAAGGGTATCGGATTCCCTGAATCAACGTGAACCTTCAGCCAATCACCAAACTTTAGATAATAATTCCTGTGAAGTACCTTTTTTTCCTTCCTCTCAGCTCCTTCCCATATGACAGAACCCATTTTCCTTTATTCAGGATTACCAAGCCAGCATCGAGAAAAATCCTTGATAGATTTTAGGATTTTAGTGTGTGAATTGAGGTGTTGGATTTTCTCCTTTGTGATTTCCCACCTTTTCCTGATCACTGTTTGAATCTGTTGTTGGATTGTTTCAGTGAATTCTTGGCCATTCAACCTTACCCCTTCCATTTCATAGGTACACCTCATTTTCCATATGGCCCAAAGAACAACTCTTCTTCCTTCAGTAAACATGTTGAGGGTGAAGTCATCAATTTGGTTTGGATTCCATGTTTCTAGTAATATCACTTTCCAGTCCCATGGCCATTGACTTTGAGTACCAAGTTGCTGCCAAATTCGATCCCACCATCTCCAAAGCCAGACAGCCCCTGGACACTGCATGAAAATATGTTCAATAGTTTCGGGTATGGTTTTTGTCGGGAAGGTCGTTCTATAAAACTTACACCAAGGGAGTGTCATTCCTTTTTGTTATAGTGAGGTTTTGTCAATCAACCAGTCATTTGTTAGTAGACATCGATGTTCAATTTGCTATTGTAACGAAGCTACCTTGGCTGGCTTGGATTTAATATTTATGAACCATCTAACTGGTTTGAGTGTTTCATTACTTAGATTAAGTTGATTATTCTATCTAGTTTTAATTCTTTCTTTCAAGTTTATACTCGGTCTTAACATTTTGTATGTGGACTTAACTGATAAAGTATGAATTGCTCTCTTGTATTGACGGTCATTACCCATCTGTGTCGTCCATACCAAGTTTATAGGATCAAGGGGTAGGTGGAAGATAGGTGTATTAGGCCTGAAGGCCATCCACAAATCCTTTTGTTTTAGTACTCTAATCCTGAAGATACTTTGGCTATCCACCCATCGCACTTCCTCTGTTAGAATGACTGTATTGTCTTGGTTTAACCTGCATATTGAGAGAAGAATTTCATCATTTGGGTTGATTTGAAGGATGTTACCAATCAAGTGGGACTGATTAGAGAGGCCTACACAATCTCCTTCATCGATTTTATGGCCTTTCCTGAGGATACGAATCCAGTCTAATGGGATTAATTCAATAATTTTTTGTAGGGAGTTTTCCATATGATGGCAATGCTTAAGACGTTCATGCAATTCGTTGGGCAAGATCCAATCCTTGGCATCCTCCTTCCAAATATCCTTGATACGCAATACCCCCTTTTTAATCCATCCTTTCCACGACGCATTCATACAATGCAGCATATATCCTTGTAAATCCCTAATCCAATAATTATTGAAAAGGGGTTGTTAACATACTTCCTCCCACCGTACTGGTGCCACTTTGTCTGGCAAGGGTAACTTCCTCCATGTTTTTAGCAGGGTACAAGAAGAGATTTTTCCTTATATCCATCCTAACTGCAGTACGGTCTGTCTGTAATGAGTTCCCTTCCTCCCTTGAGCATTTCCTAGGGATAGACCATGACCTGTTGTCCAACCACAACAAAGGATCCAAAGTTTCTGGTATTTCAGGTGCTAGTCTTCTGATTTGTTCCCATGCCGGGGAATTCTACGGAGTCTGGGGATTGAAAATCAATCTTTTGATCCATTGAATGGATAACGTCATTCCTTATAAGATAGGATCAATCAATCCCAATTATCATTTGTTTTTTGGTTGAATCACCGATTGTCAGGCCACCCTGCTAATTACATTTTTACACTCATGATTGCCTCTCCATAAAAAAGTCACTAATTGTCTTTGAAGAACTTTGAGTGCAGCTTTGTCCATCGCCCATATAGCTGATTTATACCAAATAGAGATCAGTATAACATTATTAATCACTAGGCTTCTTTCCATAATAGATGTATGTTTATCCTTCCATAATTCAAGCTTCGTTAGAGCCTGTTGTGATATCCAATCGTTATTCGTCTTCGATTTCCCTTCTGTTGATAATGAGACACCTAGAACTCTTACTGGTGTGTCCAAATTGAGTCATTTCACTCTTGGCTTCTCTTGAGGTCCAACTCCCTCATGATTAATCCACCAACCCAATGTTTTATTTCCCCAGTTGACTTTCATATCCGATAATCGACAGAACTTGTCCATCATTGCTTGGATCGCTTGCAGATTATCATGTGAGGCATCAATCATAAGTGAGAGATCATCAGCAAATAGTGAACAGACTGGGATCGCTTCTTCTGGGATTGATGTTATTTGAACTCGCTTAATGTCTCGATTTTTCCTTAGATAGCAGTCAGTGCCTCCATTATGATTACAAAGAGAAAAGGTGTTATGGGGTCTCCTTGTCTTACTGATCGGTGTAAAGTTATTGGTGGAGCCACATTACCATTTACCATTACTCGTGTTGTGGCATTTTGGAAAAGAATTGTGATCCATCTATAAAAATTTGGACCAAAGTTTAATTTTTGCAGACATTTATTAAGGAAATACCAGTCTACATGGTCATACGCCTTTTCGAAATCTATAAATATAATAGCGGCATTATGCTTAGATTGGCATGTTAACTTGATCAGTTCATTGACTAACAATATGTTGTCCTGAATATTTCTGCCATTTATAAACCCAGATTGTGTTGGGTGTATTAAATGGTTAGAGTTTTTGCTAACAACTTATAGACAACAGTAAGTAGGGTTATTGGTCTGTAATTACGAATACTAGTTTTTCCACCTTTCTTATACAACAATGTTAGCACCCCGTACCCAACAAATTCTCCCATATTACCTGATTCTCATACCTCATTGAAGAAACACATTAAATCTTCTGAGAGGAAATCCCACCCAGTTTCCCAAAATTCATTTGGAAGACCATCAATACCTGAAGATTTTTCTTCTTCCATTAGCATCAGTGCCGACCAGATTTCTTCCTTAGTTCAAGGTTCTTCCAACATTTGTTGTTCATCTACTGTTAGTTTTACTTATTATGGGTTTAATAAATCATCTATGTCTTTATCTCGTTGGTCAAGGGATATATCACCAATACCTGAGGATAATAAGTCCTTGAAGAAGTCTCTGGCTATTTTGGTACACTCTGTTGTTGAGGCGACCATCGATTCATCCCTACTTTGTGGGTCTATTAGTGCTTCAATTATAGTTCTTTCAGTTCGTGCTCTAGCCATCGTAAAGAAACATGCATCCATTGCTCCTTCCATAATATGCTTTTTAAGTTTCCCTCTGATCCTTGCCCCTTGCCAACGATATTCCATTTGAGACAATAGTTGTGATTCAAGTTCTTGGATTTCGTTTGTCATGAGTCTTAGAAGTTCCTTGTCTTCTGATGCAATTTCATGATGTTGAAGTTGTTGAATCTATTGTAGAATTCTTGCTTCTTTCGAATTCTTGTCCGCTGCTAGCATCTTGGAATATTCATTGCATTTACGGCCTAGAAATGACAGACCGTTATTGAACCATGTGATTTCGTCTTGAATTCTACCTTTTTGTTCTCTCCAAAAAGACCATACATCCTTTATGTATTGAATGAAATTATCCATTTTCATGTGAGAGACATTGAGTTTGTAGTAACCCTTCCCTTGGTCTGTTTTTTTTCCGAAATGAAAAAATTGCTACAGTCAAAGCGTGATCATAACCAGGGAGAGGACTGCGTGGAAAAATTTCAGCTACTTGCAATGCCCCGTGTTGTTCATCTGAGGCTAGTATGAGATCTATATCTAATTTAGAATTTTTTTTAGCTTGACATTGTCTAAAGCATGAGAACACTCTCTTGGTTAGGTTGATTTTTCTAAAAGTATAAAACAGATTGAGTGTTTGACACAGGTTTGCTATAATTAACTCATCTGATTCCACATAACCTGAGCAAGGGGTGGGTAATCATCACCAACGATCTATATGTAGGTCAGGGGCTGCATTAAAATCCCCTGCTATGATGACCGATATTCCTACTGGTAGATTAGGCAAGGCAAATTTAAAAAACATTTGTTATAAGGCTATATCATTAGGAGCATATATGTTGAGTATGCTGACTACCTCCAGTTCTAGCATAACCACTATATATACCCACCTTTCTTCCGCCTGGTCCACTTTCCAGTAAAGAACCTCCACCCTTGAATCTTGGGGGATCCATATGGCGGTCCCTGCACTACCTGCCTTAGGGGCATGAGCCCTATAAGCCAGGTGTGGCCATATTTCTTTGTGGGTGCAGTTGTGACTTTCTGTATCCATTAAGTGAGTTTCTTGGATGCATATTATATCTGGTCACTGTTTCCCCCCAATTCCTTTTAATTGGTCATAAATTGTTTGTCTTTTATTAATCTTTGTTGAAGCAAGACCATTGACATTTAGTGATCTGATGTCTAAGTCTGCCTCACGTCTTAGTTTCTTCCATTCCTTATCTTTGCTATATAATGCATCACTTACACTAAATGCTGTCATTTTTTTTTGTTTTATCTGTGCAATCATCACTGAAGGGGCTGAAGGAATAGAAGAAACTTGTTAATCGTGGTTTACGCTCTCTGCCAGGACCCACAGTCTAACTGCCCCCCAGCCTCCAATGATCGTTGCCTCAATAAGCGTACCAGAATAATACATACATCATCTTCCGACCCAAACTGACTTGCCTTTATCTTCAACAGTTGAATTTCCTTGAGTGCCTTGATCCCATACCAACGGAGATCTCCTTGTTTGGATGCATCACACTTCAAGTATACATCCTTTTCAGCAAGTCTATTTGAGCCCGAAGATATTACTAGAAATGCTGAGAAACCTGACGGAAAATGTCCTTTACTAAATTTAATTATTTTTGGCTCTATTAAAGATTCTCCTATCAGTCCCCTTGTCAAAGTTGCAAGGGATGGAAATGGGGGCTTGGTCCCTTCCACCATTACCTCACCATACACCGCCCCCTGAGGCTCTGAAAGGCCTACTTCCCATTCTTTCTCCTTGAATCTGACTGACAAGAATACAGTTCCTGTTTTGCTTAGGGGGCCTTCCCCCTGTCTCTTAGCACCCCATACACCCAATCTTTGTCTCTTACTAGTGATACTTCCTGCAGAAGAGAGTAGGGGAGTGGATTCTGATTCCTTATCTTGAGTATCGTCAGTGCGTTCCTGATTGTCTTCACTCTCTGTCTGTATGTCATTCGTCAAATCCATTACATGTGGTAGAGTGCAGGTCGGGACATTTGAGGGTTGATTTACCTTGCTGAATATGTTTGAATCCTCACTGGTCTCAAGGGGTTCAAGAACCTCCAGGGACTGTTCTACCCTTCTCGATTCTTCGGAAATCTCAGAAACCACTGTTCCCTCCGACTTCTCTAATGTCATGAGATTACCTTGATTATGTGTGTTGGTCTCCTTATTCAATTTAGTCTTTAATTCTTTCTGTATAATTATTATTTTTTTCTCCCCAGTCACTTCTGATATTACTGTTGTTAATTGAATGAACTTGCCTCTTGACTGAGGAGAGTCATTTCTCACTTGCGGGGGGACTGTCTCATAAAGATGTGACGTAACTGTTACAACCTGTGCAGGGATATTTATTTATGTGATTTCTTCCACAGTTCCTCCTTGCTCTTCCTCAGATCTCCTCCTCTCTCCTTCCTTGATTACAACAGTTTATTGGATAATAGTTCCTTGGGAGGCTTGGTTACCTGTACTGTTGCGGTTGATGAGGTTGTCCCCTTCAACAGTGTGCCCTGTCTCGACACCAAAATGAGGGTGAAGGGATGTGGATGTGGGGATTGGTTGAATCCCCTGATCCACGTACCTTGCCCTTTCAGGGGATGATGCTTCATGTCTTTTTTTTATTATTGATGTTTTTTTTTTTCTCTTCTTTTTTTTCCCCTTTTTCCTTTTAATGCCATTCCTGCTCTTGCTGTCAGTTCTCTTCGTATGGAGGATCCCCAAATCCCTTTTCTGCTGCTTTCCTCTTGCAACCTTCCCCTTCCTTCTCGCCACCTTTTTTACTCTTCTTAGGCTTCTCAGCGAGCTCAGGGAACTTGGTCCTACTTCTGAATTGCCTTCCACTTCCTGTTGTTTCACTTGTTGTGCTTCTCTTAGTTGCTTGTGCAGCATGGGCTGGAGGATATGTGACATATGGAATCTGTTGGAGACAATAGATAATAATCTATTACTTTGTTCCACCCAATCTGACCCAGGTGGAGATCCATACTGAATTAACACTTTCAGACTGTCACTGTTTGCCAACATGGTCATCAAGTGGCAATGAATGTGCTGCCATTCTTCTTCACTTCTAAGTTCAAGATATTTAGATCTCAGATTTCTCAAGATCCAGTCTGCAAGCTTGATGAGTTTTGAGTGTAAATCCTGAATATTATTTGAGATATTTTGTTCTCCTACTGATTGATAGAGTGGGATGAGTGGAGACGCTGCCACCGGAGCTTCTTCCACCTCCATTGGTTGTGCTTCAAATACTTCCTTGAAGTGATCAATCTCCATTGAGTCCAATGCTTCTGTTGAGTCTTTTGCTATGTCGAATGCTGACTATATCTCAAGTCCTGGTTCTTCTGAGACTTCATCCTCTTCTGTCACTGGTGAATTTGTTTCCGTGATTTCTATTTCAGTTGGATTCACCATATCACAATTCTTCTCTGATTGACGCCTCCTCCTCCTTTGAATCTGCAGGGAGTCTTGATGTGATTGGCTGGACAGATCTGTCTGTCCAGACTGTTCTGACTGATCAGGCTGTTCAAAATTTTCAAACAGTTCAGTCTGTTTTGTTTGTTCAGCCTGTTCAGACTGTTCGAACTGACCATGTTGTTTGGACAGATCATTCTGTTGCTCGTGGGATGTCTTTTTTGCTACAGCCTTCCTTCTAACCTCCTTCCATCCAGTCCCTATCTGATTTCTGTCCCTAGGCATGTAATTGGCCGGAGATGGACCAAATGATTTCCCTCCCCAACGCGAAAACAGCAAACATGTCCTAGCCGGGTGTGTCTTGCTCTGCTTCTGGATTCTTGGGCCCGCTACGGGGCAAACTGTCAAAGGGAGGCTGGCAAATTTATTCTAACAACCGTCCATTCGTTTTGCCTTTCGACAGTGGTGTGGCGAGGCCCGCAAACCTGTATCGTTCCAATTTTAATGGATGTCCCAAAGGACTTTCTTTTTTACTTTTTTTTTTTTTCTCTCATCTATTTCATCTTTCTTTGGTAGTACACGTCTATCTCATCCTCCCACTAGTCTATGTATGTATAGTACGGGGGAACACCAACCAACCCGGATCTCTCCCCAGCCCAGGGGGTAGGCTGGCACAACAGCTGTGGTGCGAGAGCAAGGCTGTGACGAGGGGTGGGCAGGCATTGCCCATGCGCAAAATCGGCGGTGCTAGCGCCGAGCAATGGCCAGTCACTGCACCTCCCCTACCCACCCCCCGAACCCCACATGGTGGTGTCTAATGGCCAATACTGTCGCTGCATAGCAGCCAACAACATCAGCCAAGGTCCTGCCAACGTTGGCTTGGGGGGGCAACAGGTTATCTCTATAGCTGGTAGAACATCAAGCTTGCCCAGGCACATACATACGTGAGGTCTAGGGGCATTGAACCCACGACCTCCTGAATGCACCTTCTGTGCCTGACCAACAGAGCTACCGTCTTCCCCCGAACATAACGCACCCTGAAAGTGAAAGTACACAAGGGATGTTTCCGGCCAGATACAGTCAGAATGGGGGTGCGTTGTGTTCGGGGAAGAGGGTAGGCACGCAGACGGCGCACGGCGTGTGGTTAAGATGGACACCTGAGTTCGAATCCATAGTCCAGATGAGATTAGATGAACAGAATAAGATCCTGGGGGGGTGTCGGGAAAAAGTGGGTGACCGTAGAAACTATGGGCCTCGCTCCACTTAGGGCACGCTCACACTAGGTACCCGAATTCCCAAAAAAATGGGAAAATGGGAACGGCCGTTTTGAGGAAATGTGGCCCTGGCCAGTCACACTGTGTTCCCAACACGCTAAAGACAAGGTCTCCACGTCGCTCTCTGCGAGGTGCTTGTGGAGGGCGCCGGTCACACGGTGGTACCTCAAATGGGAAATGCAATTGTTCAGTTTTTACAATCTGTTTTTTCCTCTTTTTTTTTTTGGGTCGTTACTGCTGGCAACCGGAGGGAGATCCCACTGTGGATTAGTGTGACGGGTGGGGGACGGGTGGGGGACAGGTGGGTGGTAGCGTGAAATAGGGAAAATAAACGTAAAAAAACAAGGGCAAGAGTAACTCCATACACCATTTGCTGTAGGTGAGGGGATCGAACCCTCCCAAACACCTCCCAAAAAATAAGGGGGCACATGCATGTCAAAGGAAGAGGACAAAAGCATTGCCCATGTGAAACAATTGCGGAGACTACAGACAACTTGGACGAGGGTCTGACACGGACTGACATTCTCTCATGATGGGAAACACCGAAAAAATTTGTTTTCGGCCTCTCTTCCACGCATGGGCCACAACCCAAAGGTGAGTGAAAGGTGAGTGAAAAGCAACACAAAAAAAATGGGTCTGATTTTCACTCACGTTCGGGACCCCCAGAGGAACACGGCAAGCAAAACAAAAGAAAGACCACCCAATGGGATGCTCCAAAAAAACATATATTTTCGAGGGCTAAAATACAGGAAAAACAAAACCACCGATCCCCATTCCCAT
>BFEA01000475.1:367914-381115 GCA_003427395.1 Chara braunii
TCTCTCTCTCTCTCTCTCTCTCTCTCTCTCTCTCTCTCTCTCTCTCTCTCTCTCTATACACACACACAACGAAACTGCTCAATCACAGGCCCTCTTCCAGCTCTCTCTCTCTCTCTCTCTTCCCCACGAAACTATGCAAGCTCGTCTGAACCCCTCCTATCTCCGACCAGACTGCCCAAGCTTCTCTCTCTCTCTCTCTCTCTCTCTCTCTCTCTCTCTCTCTCTCTCTCTCTCATGCATTTAGGCGTGGAGCGATGACTACTACAGTATTAGTCCGGGTATTTTAGAACTCATCATACACAGAGATGTGATTACCAAATGCCATCCAGCAACCGAACTTCCGAGCGCTTTCTTGCATGTATATGATCGCAAATACTGGACGGATATGGTGATCGGATTTAACCACACTTGTCATCATTGGTTTGATTATGATGATGGATTTACATGACATGATGTTGATGATGACGATGATTTATACTGATTCACACCTGGTGGCACCACTCGCCATCTGCCAACATTTTAAATGAATCAGGACGAATCAGGACGAATCTATGATCAGATTCATTCAAAACGCTGGCCGAAGCCAGAGTGGTGCAACTAGGCCCTTGCACGGACACAATCCGCCACCGGTACATGGGTCGGAATTGACAAAAGGGGGGACTGCTGTGCTTGGGTGCTTGGGATAGTAGCACAGCGTGTCAGAACGCCTGAATCTGGACATTTTTGTGCTCGTGGAGACATGCATATATCGAGATTAAATTGATAGAAGGGGCCACCGCTGTGCAGGGGACAGTAGAACAGTGCTTCGCTGGGGGTAGTAGAACTGGAACCGCGCAAGGCGCGGGGGCGCAGCCAGAGCATATGAGATTGTAGTTTGGGGGCCTGTATGGACGAATATGTGGAGTTGTGATTGGTAATTCTAAACAGTAGCACCTTTATGAAAATTTAAACTGAGGGCCTTGTTGTAGAGGGTTTTGAAATGTGCAAAAAAAAAAAAAGAATTTGCTAGAAGCCGATAAGATTTAATACAATTTGTTTGAGGTTGTATAGGGAATTCAAGATCGTTTTTGCATATTTTTTGAAAAGTATTTACGTTCAAATGTTCAAATAATTCAACGTTGCAAGTGAAATAGAGTCGTCCATTAGGAGCTTAATGTTGCCAATGAAATACAAAAAATTAATGGCAGTTGAAATATAACCGGCAAAGTATCATTGGAAAAATGCAAATTAGTTTATGTTCGATCTAAACATGAAAAAGGAAGAAAGGGAAATAGGAGGAAAGAAAAAAAACAAACTGAACGTCAAGGGTATATAGTTCAATGTTGCAAGTGAAATAGAGTCGTCCATTAGGAGTTTAATGTTGCCAATGAAATACAAAAAACTAATGGTAGTTGAAATGTAACGGGCAAAGTATCATTAGAAATATTTAATTGAGAGTCTCAATGAACTTGAAGAAATGCAAATTTTTTTATGTTCGATCTAAACATGAAAAAGAAAAAAAGGAAAATAAGAGGCAAGAAAAAAAAAAAAAAAAACATCAAAGGTATATTGTGACTAATATTTTTTTGAAGTGTATTTAAAATGTTAGAAAATGTATATAGTTGCAAGTATTTTTTTTTTTTTAAGTGTTGAAATATTATACAAATTATGATTTACTATTTTTGTAAGAGAGGGGTGTGTTTAGTATTTTTTGAAGAAAGTATTTTGTTTTGTAAATTGATATAAAATTAATATACAGGAAGAGATTTTGTTAGGAGTACGTAATGTATTTTTGAAACAAAAAAAGGAAAAATTTTTACAATTTTGGAGATATTTTTGAAAACAATGTTAGAAGTTCTATATTATTGATTAAAGATTTGATATGAGTAATTGATTTTTTATTTGTTTTGATGAATAGAAATAAGAGGCGTATTTGGTCGAAGTGGTAATGTATGGATTGGAAGAGGTTGTGGTATCATGTGTTGGAAATCAGCATCGAATGTTAGTCCGGGAAGTTCTAATAATTTGTGGTGATTAGAAGTGTAATGGAATGTCATTGTTGTTCCTATTAGTGGAATGTCATAGGTGTCATTGTAATCATAGACTGCAGCTAATCGTAGCAATGGAATTATATCTTTGTATGTGTCTATATATTTTGAACCTAGTGCTGTATGGATGTCCTTGATAGCCTCTTGTTGATCTATATCAGCCAAATACAACATAGCCACGTGTTGTCGTCCTCTATGTCATCTGCGATGGTATACTAGAAGTCCAGTTTTCACAATTGGCAATGGTTGATATATAAAAAGAAATTGAAGGTATCGCTCGAGGTCGATCGTTCTCGTGTGATGTGTGTTCTGGACTCCATGTAGTTGCTTGATCTTAATGATCTTTTTGAAGTTGTATTTGACCTGCCATGAAATATAACAAAAGAAGTTGAGTTATTTTATAACTATAATAAAAGGAAAAAATTATAAATTTGTATATAATAAGTTTATAAAAAAACGAGGAAATGATGGTGTGTATTAGAGTGTTATGATTTAATTCAGAATATATGTAAAAACGAATGATGCATTGAAAGTTATAAAGGATGTAGAAATGAATCTGTGATGAGTAGTATTAGTTAATAGAATTCTAGTTCCGGGATGAAGAGCATCAAGAGTATAAATGATGTCGTTGATAATTGCGATACGAAGATTTTGAGGATTTGTTGGTAATGGTATGATATCTACTAGGAAGATATATAAAGAAATAACAGTTGTAGAGTGATAAGCAAGATAAGATAATACAATGCCTTATTCATTGATTTCTATTGTATGATGAAGATTAGATTATTCTAAGTGTGTGCGAAAATTATCGAAAGATTGGTGAGTGATTGCCATAATATATAAGTCTTGAATAGAAACAAGCAACTGGAGAAAAAACAAACAACATGGAGAAACAGAAATTAGATGTAAGTATCATTATGGAGAAGAATGATTATACAAAATGAATTTTTGAAAAAAAAAAAGGGATTTACAAAAATGTAATTTTTAGTAATGGTAAAATTTTATTTATTGTTTTTGTGGGATTTGAGAATGAGTATAGGAAAAGAAAAATGTAATGAAGGATTGAAATGTTATGTATATAGTAATTGAAAGTAAGTGTTTATAATGGTAGTGAACGATATAAAGAAATTATGATTGAATGTAATTAATATTATGAAGAAAAATAATGATATAAGATTTTGAAAAGAAAAAGAAATAAGGTTTTATTTGATTTGGATATTTGTTCCCTTATAGTTTACGTCGTTGTATCTTGATCTTGTTAAGGATTCGAAGCAGTAGTTGATGACGTATTTGCGGAAGTATGATGATCATTTGGTGCTGATTGTACATTATTGGGCGCAATTTTGTGTGACGGAGGAGGCTCCATCGCTCTCGTGTTGTCATTGAAACATGAATATCGTTGCTAATTCCATATATGACTTCTGTGATCTGTAGTACGATTGAATGTCAACAGAGTGCCGATCGGCGGCATAGCAAAATCTTCGTTGTAGTCGTAAACAGTTCCTTTGCGCAGCAATGACAGTATATCGTTGTATGTTGTGCCGTGGACATTTGTGAATGTCCAATGTGTGTTGTCGACTTCTGCTTCTTGGTTTGTGTCAGCGAGAAGTATATCCACAATGCGTATGTCTCTTGTGCAACGCTATCCTTTCTCCGTTACGAACAACGGTCCAGCCGGTGTTGCTCCTTCGATAAATGTTTGTAGTTCACACATCTTGTTATGAATGATGCGTTCATGGTTGCATTCATTTTTGCGCAGCTTCTTTGATATTTGTAGTACTTCGTTCATGGAAGGTCGTTTGCGTTTCAGTTGTGTAGTATTTGAATTAGAAGTATTTGCGGTTGTATGTGATGTGTCAGAAACCATTATCTTAATACAAATAAAAGAAGATGAGTTATTATTTATGTACAAAAATTTAGATAGGGGATAATATAAATGGTTTGTTTTAGAAAAAAAAAGGAGAAAACAATTAAAATATTGAAAAAATAAAAAGTAAAAAGAAGAAGAAGATTTAACGAAAAGTATTTGAAAAAAATGAATAGTATGTAAATTAAAATGTAAAAAAAATTGTTTATTTAATTATGTTATAATAATATATATGATTTATTCAATTTCGAGTGATTGAAAAACAAATAATGCTAAATCATTACTATCATGATCAACTCGGAAAGCGCGTCGATATGTTGTGAAAGGTGTGAATTGTCGAATAGGTTGAGAAGGAAAATAAGAATATGAAGTTGGATATCGTACAATATGATTCAGTATGTAATAGAACCACGGGCCAGGGCCCCAGAGAAACCATTGTGCAAGAAATGCAGGATTTTCAGGTGTATTTTGAAAAAAAGCAAATAGTAAGTGTTCGGAAAGGTTAACAAGTTGTGTTTATGTATAAGAATTATATGTATGGTTGATGATGGAAAGTCGAAGTGAAGTTGCTCTGTAACGAGCTAGTTCTCTCGATACTGGAGTGACAAATGTACAAAGTGTGAGCGTGAAGGCATAGAAAGATATTCTAAAGTTAGTTAGATTTGCTCTGATGTAATTTGATAAACTTTCGTCAAATTATTGTGTTGCACTAAAGGACAAAGAATGTAAAGGAGTGTTGTGAAATGTAATTAATGAAAGAAGAACGAATGAAAAGAATGAATGTATAATTAAAGGACAAAGAATGAATGTACAAAGTAATGAATGTAAAGGAGTGTTGTGAAATGTAATTAATGAAAGAAGAACGATGAAAAATGTTCTTTGGTACGATTAAAAAATAATTAGTGCAGAGTGACACAAAAAGTGAAAGAGTTGTCTAGTATTTGGTGGGGCTTGATAAGATGAGTGATATGCGTATTGTGCTCTTGTAACTTCAATAGGGTTATAGTGACAAACAAAAAAAGATAATGGTGTCAAAGTTGAACGAAAAGGGTCGATAATGAAAAAATCGTCAAGGGCTGGTGCGATTATAGGATTGGGAATGTTACAATAATGTGCGCGACTGTATGCAATTCGAAATCCGTCTAATATATATTCTAGTGGAATTAATGTATTTGCTGGACGAACAACAGAAGGTGGGTAGTAGTTGCGAAGGACCGAATCAAATATATGTGTATCAGTTGATCGATGAAATCGAATACGTGTATGTCCGACACTTGATGAAGCATCAATTTTATTGATAATGTTCTTCAAGTCAAAATATTTCTGTTTGTTTGAAAAACACAAGAAACAAACGTTTCAATGTTTGAATTAGAAATTTAGGATATTTTCTTTTAGATAAAGTATATTATTGGAAGTGTAAAATATTTTTTGTTTGAGATAATAGTTTGAAGAACGTTTTGTTTTTTGTTTAAATTTTATAAATGGAACTTTTAGTTTTAGAACGATGAATTGAATTGATATAAAAATAGTTTGTAAAATGTAAATATGAAGTTATATAGGACATTTATTGACAGTTGTATGGAGGAGGAATGAGGAAGATATTATGTGGGTGAGGTATTATTGATTTGAGTATATTTGTAGAGAGTTCGTCATGTATAAATAATTGATAAAATTGTATATCTAGTTGATTAAAAGATGTAATATGAGAAAAAAATGGTGTTAAAAGCAAATCGCGTTCCATTGTTAATATAAAAATTCCACAGTCATTAGAATTGGTTTGTTGTGCACCGTGAATATTAATTGAGGTGCGACGGTCATTGTAGAAAGGATATCTGTTCAATGTTGAAACTAAATACGCATATTTTCGAAAAAAGAAGTGTTTAAAAAATGTAAACTGTCGTGAAAATAAAGTATACGATTTTTAATGTCAATATAGTCAAGTGCCCAATGATTAGCATGTAAATGTAGAGGAATAAAAAAATGATCGTATGTTTCTTATCTGCGTAATCGGTTACGTGAATTAAAGTGACGATTTGTGAAAGTATGATTGTGATGTGCTATACCTGCAGAATATAAAAAAGTGTTTGTTGTGAATACAGAGGGAAATGTTTCCATTATTATGTCCATGTAATCATTGATAGGTGTATCCGAAAGCCAAGATGTATGATGCATTGTATGATATTTACATTGTGAAAATAGTTGAGTATTAATTGAAGGTGGATTCCATAACGTAATAGGAATATGGGAATGAACTGAAGGTAGGGGATTAGTATTTGAAAAAGAAAAATTGTTTAATGCTGTTGATGGTGATATATGTATTTTACGTTCAAAATGATTTGATGAAATGTTTGTTTGTTAATTTGTGAATCGTATGAGAATGAATATTAAAAAGGTTGCTACGATTAGAGGTTGATGAATTATTTGATTTAAAATTATGTAGAGAAAGAAGTCTTTCGGCTAAAGTTTCAAGTCGTCTGTGTTCATTGAGGATAGCAATAGAAGGTTTAAAATATGAAAAAATTTCTTTAGTTAATGGTTTTATAGTAAATAAAGCATATCTGTTGATAACACGAGAAACTATGTTATAGCTAGTTGGGGAACATTACGTTTTCCATTCAGCGACAAATAAACAAGATGATGTTTCTCCTTAGATTTTATAAATTGTAGAAGCTATTGCAAAAATTAAGGGGAATTGCAAAGGACGTAGAGTGCATGTTCTTTGAAGCATATGGCGTGAAGTGGGAAGTTCGATTGTAAAAGATTTATGAGATCGTTGTCTGAAAACATGATATATATTTTTTGGTAGATTATTAAAAATAGAGAATGGAACTTGTTCAAACGAAGATTGATTTGGAATATGAATACAAGCTAAATCAAGTGGACAACTTGGAATTAATACATGTATATCGTCGTTTTTATCAAAGGTAGAAAATGTTGTGTTGGATGAGAATTGTAATGAATAGAGAATTCCGAATGTTCCATTTACAATTCCTCGAGGATGATCAATGTTTTGTGTGAAAATAACTGGAATACCGGATAGAAGATCGAGAAAGGGTGCAAATTTACCTAACTTATTATCTGGCAATGACATTATATATGCAATGTCATGTTTATTTAGTTTTTGTAAAGCATTTTTGAAATTAGCAATAACACGAATTGGATAATGATTATTTTGGAGTTGTTTGCATAACATGCGTGTATAAGTATGTATAAGGTTCATACGATTATTGTTGTCAGGTGCAACAAATATAAAATGTAAATTTCCTGCTTGATTTATTGACTGTATTAATGAATTTTGTTTTTCTTCGCTAATTAATCTACTATTAATTATGTTGATAAATTCGTCAGTCAAAATTCCGAATCTAACATTTTTGCAATGTATTCCCAATTAAGGATCCGTTTTAAATCGTATCGAAACTGTTGATATTATAATAACAGAAACTAATCTCCATAATTTGAACGCTTCGTGATCGGAAGATGTTTGTGCAAGATTTAGACATGGTACATAGAAAATTGGTATGCCTTTTACCAGTGGTATTTGAAAAATATCACCAGATGTAAGTATGTGAATTCTACTAAAAGGAATATTTAGTTTTCGTATATCACGTAATGCCATGTCTAAACGAACAAAATCGTTTTTGCTCATCATGCTGAATTCGTCAATAATAAGTATTTGCGAATTCAGGTGTAAATCCTGGTATGCCTTTTAATTGTGTTTTTCGTCGATCGAAATAACGATCTTCTTTAGGATAATGCATTCTCAACCAACTATGAAATGTTATACCCGAGATTCCAACTGCTGTTTTTTCTGTTATTGCAGTTTTTGCGACGCTTTTATGATGTTGCCATTTGTGAGCAAATATTTGAATAGCGGAAATAACATGAGATTTGTCAGTGCCACCTTCGCCTGTAAGAAACATAGAATGTTGTTGATCTTTTATAGTTTTTAATCGAATTTCTAATGATATTGTGTTATCTGTATTTTCGTTTGATATTTGTACTAACCAAGTATTTAATAATGCTTGAGCAAGTCAAACAAAAAGTAAATGTTGTTTTTCATTTAATGAGAAATATTGCGAAACTTCAGAAATTGTAGAAAAATTAAATATAGAGGAACTTGATGGTTTAGAGTTAGGTGTTTGTATACATTTTTGTGGTTGAAGTGCATCTGTAATTAATTATACACGAGTTGGTAAGGGGAAAGTATTCCAATTTGAAATTAAATTTGGTATTTCAGATACATTAGATGGTTTTGTTTTTGTCCATGCCAAAGTCATATCAATATCTAAAAAATTTTGTTCTGTATAAGTTAGTGTTGAAAATTGAGATAAATTATGTAATCTATTATATGTTTTTAAGGTTTGATTGATAGATGGTGTCATTAGTTTTGAAATTTGATTTGAAATATTTTATGTGTTTATTGATTGAAGATCAATCATTGGAATGTAATCGTTCATATCATTATTGTCTTTATTTAATGTATTATCTGATATTTTATCGTTTAATGTATCAAAAAATAGAAAATCATTTTCTGTTGATTGTCGTCGTTATTTTTATATTCAGTATATTGAGTAGGTCTATTTTTTTTAATTTCGTTTGCAGAGTTGCGTGCAATATGATAATCTTGCATCTCTAAATATATGTTATGAACAAATATTGACATTTTTTTTATAAAAAGAGATGAATTCGTCATGCGAATTTTGATAATTTTGAATTAAATCAGATAATTTGCGAAATGGTTTGAATAACAAAAGGAAAATTTGATCATGTCGTGTTTTGTTTTCTTCTTTTATACAAGTTTCTAAATAAGGAGTACGCATAAAATAAGGAATAACTGGTATACATGGATATTTGTATTTATTTAAACATTTTTGTTTATATAACGAATGATCGGGCAAAAAATCTTCTTTAGTTTCCGATAAAGAAGATTTATTATGTCGATAAAATTGCATGACAAATTCATACAAACATATATTTGTAAGCAAATTTGGACATTAAATGTAATTGTTTAAGGGATGAGAAAAAATGTATGTTTTATTTATTTTTTATAAAGAATATACAGTGTCTTTGTCATTAAGTATTTGTTTTAACATATTATATCATGAAATCGTTTTATATGTATAACTTTGATAAGCACAAGATTGTCTTAATAAATATAATGCACAAAGTTGACCTGCAATTTCTTGTTTATTAGTCATACTTAAAAGTTGAGATGATAATCGGCGACGAGTTTTTGTTTCAGTTGAAAGAAGGGTTTCTTCTTCAACTAGTTGTTCTTTGCGTTGTCTTGCGTCGAAAGCAGCTAAGCGGAGAGCGATTTCACAATCAACTTTATGTTGATTTTTTGTTGTATAGTTACAACAATAAAATATTCGTTCTGCTGTTTCAACACCACTAAATAAAGGTTGAATATCATGATTACATTTTTAACTTTATAAGATGATATTATTATAAGCATTGATGTATTCATCTCCAGGTGCACGTGCTAATTGAATCACTGTTTCATCTAACGTAGTTTTTTCACAATGTTCACGTGAAAAAATATATCGACATATTTGTTCATTTTTATTCATGCGTTTTTTTTTTTTAAACATGAATTAGTATGTGTCCAATGGTGTGTTTGAACCAAATAAAGAAGTGCAGGCAATGACGAAGAAAAAAAAGGATAACGTGGAGGAATTGCTAAAAGAGTTTGACTCACAGGATGCGTGTGAAATATATCATCAGTCATGTGAATATAATTGAATCTTGAAAGATTGGAATCCGATAATTTGTTATAGCCAAGTGATGGGTTAGATTTTATAATTTGTTGCCGATGTATGTGTTGTGAACTAAAAAGTGTATCACAATGTTTACATTTTAAACTTGCAGGTTCATATTCTAATTTAATTTTATTTTTTGAAGACGATGAACAACGTGCAGAGGAAGAAATTGAATATGGTATATAACAAGGTGGTAAAGCATGACATTCTGTACAAGAGAGTAATGAAATATTTTTAGTTCCACGTGTTTTTACGATGCTATTAACATATTGTATTACTGATTCATGAAATTGATTATTAGAAGTTTGTAATTTGTCAAATTCAAGAGTTGTCAATGGTGTATTTTCAAGCCAAATGAGTGCATGTAAATGTAAAGTTCCTCGTCCTTGTGTTTTCACCATTCCAAAATATGCTTTGACATTGTCAAATATACCTCCGTTGGGTTTGCTCTTATGTGTAATAAGATCGAATCCGAGAACATCATGTAAGAAGATAAGTTTTAATCGATCAAAGAGACGTGCTAATGCAATGTTATCAGCCATTGATAATTCTTTGAGTTGTTCTGTATTTATTTCAGCAGTATTTATAAAAATATTGCAAAAGTCTTGAATATTTAGAACTCTAACGTATGATGCGAAGGTATATGTTGTATCAGTATTTGGTGTTAATGTAATAAACAAACTTGGTTGACCAAAACGATCGCAAGTTACGAATGTTTCTTGACGTCGTGTTCGTCGCTCAGCATTGCTTCCCCAGACATGTGCAGAAGCACATTCGACATGTTGAAGCAATTGTCTTACAGCTGGATCATCATTAGGTACAATGTGACCACAGCGACGTCGTCGAGCATTTTCTTATCCAATTTTAAGCATATTGGTTGTAATTTTAGCAATAGGTTGATGTAGTTGTGGGTGGTTTATGCAAGTAATATTCGAAAATTTATATCCGCAGTCGAGTGAAAATCGATCAAAATTTACTAACGTATAGTACGGATCTTGTGCAAATCGTCGACTACTTAATAGACAATAATGTTGTGTACATAGTTGTTGTGAGACGGGAATTTGTCTTTTTGATTCTCCTGAATGTCCTCGACGATATGGAAACAAATGAGAAAACATTTTTGGTTTTAAATAAGGATCAACTATATTTGCAAATTTTGATGATGTAGGAATAGCGAAAATAAATTCTTTATCATTAGTTTTAGATTATTGTTCAATTATTGAGTTTTCAATATCATTGTCTATTGGTGCAATTTCATGTGAAAAAAGAACAGATTTTACAATATATGTACTTTTGTTCCAAGTTTTTGGAGGTGCATTAAATCCATCTTGTTCATTATCTGATTCATTAGCATGAGTAGTATCAGATGACAAATTTTCAATTATATTTTTTGGAATATACATAAAATCATTGATTGGAATAGAGTCTAGTTGTGTTTTGTCGAATTTTATATTGGAGTAGAAATCATTGTTATTAATATAAAGCATGAGTAAGTTTTCAACTATTGAATGTCGTATACAATGAAGTTTTTTTATTCATGTAAGTTATTGTATCAATGAAAGAACCGGATAAAATTATTCGGTAATGTATATCTTCTGTTATCGATTTAGGCAATAAGGTTGCAACTGGACCTGGTATTGCATCGAATACGAGCAAATGTGAACGTATTGAACGATGCAATCCTCCACGCATAATTCTTGTTTGTGCAAGTATATTTGTTAAGCGCCTCATTAATAATTTAGACCAAGTGGCTTGTTTTAAAGATAATGGTAATCTACCAATGAAAAAATGATTAGCAATTGCAAATTTTTGTAGATGTATTTGTCGATGTGAATTAAACAAAGCATTGTACATTCTTTGCATATATTTAATATTATATTTTTATTGGATTCAATAATAATACCTTTTTTATATAACATGATATTTTTTAGTAAGGGACATAGATCACTAAAATCATAATATTAGATAAGATCGGGGTGTAAAGAAGGTTCAGGATTATGTAAATATTTCTGCAAACAATTAAGAATAGTTGAATCGTATGGCGAATATTTATGAATATGAATTCGTAAAACCAATTTATCACAAACGCAACATGTTGTTGTGTAGGATTTAGTTGTTGTGATACGTTTTGCGCGAAATCATCTTTTTGTGATTATGAAATTGGTGAAATGAATGCCGCTGTAACTATATTTTTTTCAATCTTGTTAATTGAACGGGCAAGTGTTTTGAGGCGTCTGTGTTTTATTGATTGATTAAGATTTATAGGTATTTTTGGTATGTTTATACAAAAATTTGATGATGATATATGTGATTGTTTTCGTGCAAGAGTTTTTAATCGTATATGTTTAATTGGTTTATTTAAAATTTTGTTTGTATTATATATATTTGAAATACATGATGTATTTGATTCATTTTGTAATAAAACATTTTTTGTGCTAGAATATTGATTTTCGATATTATCAATGATAGTTTTTTCACCAAATGATTCAAACGATGTTATATTTTTCAAGATTGAATTATCAATTTGTGTTTTTTTTAGTTTTGTTTTTTTACGCCAAGCTGCTTGATATGGTAGGCGTTTTGCTCGAGCTTCTTTATTTTCATGAAATCTTCGTAAACGAGTTGCTATACGTCGTTTTTCTAATCTTGTTTCTCGCTTTTTTGATAATATTTCGTTTTCGCAAATTTGGATTGAAGACGAGTGAAATGAATTAGTTTTTGATGATATCGAATTGTTAATGTTTTGTTTTTGTGATAATATATTTTGAATTTCCGAATTTGTTTTTTTGGTGTTGTGAATATTATTTTCTGTATATAGTAATTGAGTCGATGTATTATTTTGTGATAATGAACTGTTAAGTTTTTTTTTTTTCAATCTTGCTTGTTTCTGCAAAGCTGCATTCTATACTAAATGTTTTTTGCGAGTTTCTTCGTTTTCATTAAGTCTACGTATACGAGTTGCTGCACGTTGTTTTGCTAATCGCATTTCTCGTTGTTCTGTAGTTTCTGGTTTTTTTTTTGGGTTTTAACTAGATTTGTAGTCTTTCGAACAAAACGACGATAAAGAAAGTTGATAAATTTATGAAAATTGTTTGATACAAACGGTAATTGCATTAGATAAAATATTTTTTTTTTAATAGATGTTAGATATGATTTTGATTTCTAAAGATTTATGTGTATTAGTTATTATTTATTAACAGTTGGTTTTTTGTCTTGGAATGAATTTCCTGCAAAAACGAAATAAAAAAACAATTTGAAATAAAAAACATTGAAAAAGTATTAAAAAGACGAAATATATTATTTGCAATAAAATTCATTAGAAAAAAAAAACATTAAAAGAAAACAATAAATAAAAAATATTTTTGTTTTTTAAAGAAGATAGAAAAAAAATAAGCAATAAAAACAATGAAAAAAAAAAACCCAAAAAGGTTGCAACAAATTATGATATGCAAAAATCTTGTCGAAAGTTTCAAAATTCTTGATATAGAATATGAAATTCAGTATGTTTTTATAAAATGAAAACAATTATAATGTAACTACATAGC
>BFEA01000475.1:392343-407292 GCA_003427395.1 Chara braunii
TTTTTTTTTTTTTTTTTTTTGTTCTTGTTGAGTGCGAGCGCGAGTGGGTTGTGTGTGGTGTGTGGGAGAGTGTTGGCCATAGCCACTGCTGCTACTCGATGAGGGGTGGGGGACGATGAAAAAGAGAGGCGCAGCTACTGACAAATCTCGGTCTTTGTGTTAGCCAGACCCCCACTGGCGGCTCCAACCCTATACCCTAAACATTAGGGGCAAGTGGCAACATGAAATCTCCCCTTCACAGTGAGAGGAAACTATGCTTGCAGGGGTCCCCTCTAGATAGCCTTAGGAGCAGGTAGTGAAAGGAAAAAACAGAAGTTGAGAGAAAAATATAGAAAGCCAAAAAAAAAAAACTGCGTCAGGATGCCTGAATATAGACATGTTTGTGGAGCTATACATGCAGAAAATCGCGAGTGATCTATCAAGATTCAAGCATGAAAAAAGAAAAAATTTTGAAAAGTCAGATTGTGCAATGTGCCCCTATAATTGAGGACATCGCCCGCCCTGTCTTCCCCGCTGAGCGCTGCAACTTCGTAGTGGGCCCTGTGAAAGAGGCATGGAATTTGCCCTGTACTCCTCGGCCTGCAGTTCTTGCACCCTGGTACCTAATGGCTGGAAGTACGGGGCACCTCACAAAGTTGAGTGGGCAGATGAAGGACACAGGTGACAGATCTCAGGCCCAGAGGATGTGATGGATATTCTACAAATTTGAGCCTGCATCAGAAGGGCAATCATGAATACCAGAAAGTCCAGGGGCTAATACATAAATAATTTCAATGTACTATAGGGCCAAAGCACAAATTTTGCTCAAAGGAAATGGAGACGAGTCCAGCTCTTGGGGGTTCAATATGGAGCCCTCTATAGGCTCTTGCGCCACCATTCTGGACTTCGTGTTTTTCGCTAGGGGTGCATTTGCCCTCTACGGTTCCACTACCGGTAGCACATGAGTCATGGCCTTTTTGGACTATTTGGACCTGTGCGGCACTGTAAGAAAAGGAAGAAAAGTAATTTTAAAGACTTTAAAAAAAGAAAAATGGCGACGTTACATTTCCCAAGATGGGAAGGAGGCCGACTTTTGAAAGTGTTGCAGTCCCACTAACCGTCCCGGCTCCTCCCCTTGCTCCCCACCCAGCCAATGCCTAATCAGGAGAGACTGGTACGTGACTGTTGCAGTCTCGCGTTCCACTGCGAGGGAGTCCCTTCGTGTGCCTGATGGGACTCCCTTCTCTGATGGTTGCCATCAGTGGTCGGACGATGTCCCGCAGATGTCCCAAAGGTGTTTGTGGGACACATTTTACCTTACTCCTTTGCTAGTGGAACTGTGCTCCTGGATTTGATACGCTTTTTTTTTTTTTTTTTTTTTTTTTTTTTATTTTTTTGCTGAGAAACGGGCGCATGAGAAAACAGGTATGGGCATGAGACATATTGAGCATAGTGGGACCTCCTTTGTATACTAGCCCAAAGCAGGCCATATCCTCTTACCATTCCCATACCAAAAAAAAAACAGTGGGACCTACAGTGGGACCTCCTTTGTATACTAGCCCAAAGCATGCCATATCCTCTTACTATTCCCACAAAAAAAAAAAAAAAAAAAAAAAAAAAAAAACAATGCACAAAGCCAACCAGGGATACCCAATGCCCACAAAAGCCTCAACAGTGATACTCTCGCAAATTGATTGAGAGCTATAGAAAAGACTCTTTCAAGAGGACTGCCAAATTTCCAAGAGCCAGCCTCTATTTTGAGAGCTGCCCTGCATTGGGACCAGTACTTCAAGTTGTGATATGCAACCTCACGCCCCGTGCAGTGTTACATACCCGGGTGAATGCTGATCAGAGTAGGTGGGGCGTGGCCGAGGATTTTGGGCAGGGAAATTGAACCGCCAGGGTCATACTGGGTTTCTCGCTCCAGTCCCAGGGTTACCTTCGAAAACACAAAATTGGCAAGGGCAAGGACAAAAATGCGGGAGGGGGGAGAAAGACAAAATAAACTTCAAAAATTACCCATGTTGGTGAGGGTAGTTCCTCCAAATACACAAGTCGGTTGAAGAAGAAAATCCAAACAACAAAATGAAGCCTAATCCGCACTAAAATCAAGCCTTCCTTTCGTGGGACCAAGGAAGAAGGAAATGTTGGAGCCTGGCAAGTCGAGGCTAATCCCGACTGTCAGTTCGGTCAGTCTCTTCGCTATTAGGCGACGGGTAGCAGGTATCAGGACCCAGAAGTTCACCGAAAGTTTGCCCACATGGCAGGTGAGATCCGGGACCAAATGGAACCTTGGTACCCGAGCACCAACCGTCGCCAAGAGCATGAGTTTCCAAGCTTGCACCACCTGCAGTTGCACTAAGGGTTCCAAGTGGTGTGCGAAGCAGACCACCGAATCACGACAAGATCAGTATAAGGCATGATTAGTTGGGGAGCATCAAACCGATCAATCAAGACGGACCCCTCCCCACCGATATGGCAAACCTTCGACGGGTTGTAAAAGTGAACCCGATCGATTCACAATAGCGACCTCCTTACATCCACGTCGCAGTGGACTCCATCTTCGTCTGCGACCGGGAACTCTGGGAGGCTGCTATACTGGATCAACGTAAGGTCGCGGTGTGAACACGGGCAGTTGCCGCATTTACACTTAAGTTGGCAAACCTCGACTTCGACCCCAACTCTAATCCCAACTCCTGGACCCGAAACACCAACCACAATTACAACAAGAAAGGCAAGGACAACAACATGTGAAAAATTATCACTTCACAAAATGCCACCGAATCCCTACAACATTCATGCACCAAGTGGTTAAAGAGACCATACATTGTTTGAAAAGGGGTCCTCGCCCATTTGGGTTTCTGCCTCTTCTACTGCGTGCCTTTATTTCATTTCTTTCCAGTTTCTATTTGCAGATTTTATACGGGAGAATACCGTTAAGGTTTCCCTGATGATTCCAAGGTCCACCTTTGTCCACTGGTCTTCTAATTCAAAAAGATCCTTCACCGTCACTCAACCATACATTTGGTCACTCACCCATGTCGGGATCCCTTTATCTTTTAGATTGTTTACGTTCAACCGAAAAGGAGGGCAAACTCCGTGTACTAAATCTCTAACTATGATGTCTATAAGCACCGAATACTGATTTGAAATTAATGAAAATTGACATTATGAAAGGATTTTGTGGTCCCATCGGACGGTCTTAACCGCAATAAAGTCAAGGCGCCTTCACTCTGTGACTCTAAAAAAACATCAACGAAGTATTGCTTGTTCTTATAGGAGTTGGTTCTTGTGAACCCAAACCAGGGTTCAATGTGGTATTCAATTCGCCTTGTGTTGCCAAATTTTATGTGTATGGAACACATGCCGAAAAATTTGAAAAAAAATATATTCTTGTTACATATGAATCATAGCAGCATACTAGTAGACATACATTATTTGTCATTCCTCCGAGTTTATTTGTAGTTTTACCCATGCCCAAAGACTGCCCGGATCGATATAATAATCGATTATCACACAATGTGACTTTTTATGAATTACAATGGTTATCCCGCCTTTGTACCCATCAGCCAAAATTGGGGGTCGGATCACCACAGTTGCGTTTCTTGAATTTTAATAAGGTTGAGCTTAGTCTTTTGAAGACATATTATTTGTGCATTAGCAGAATGAATCCAAGAGGAGATTTTATTTCTCTTCTCTCAATTCGAAGTGGCACAGAGGCTTGTTACATTCAAACAGACTAAGCCCACTTTATTGGGCAAAACCATTATGATAATCCTTGCCGCTAAACTGTTAGGTCCGATTAGAGAGAGGAGTGAGTAATTTATCCTTGGAGCAATCCGTTATACCAATGCAACTCACGGATGACCTAATAACTGTCACTCTTACACTTAAGTGTTATGAAGCCAACTTGAAGATTTCAACCGCATTTTTTCTGGTTAGCCACAACGCTATCTCCTTTGTTGACAGACCTAAGACTAAGCGGATAGAGGATGGAGAATCTATTTTTTAAAGGATAAACTCTTGTAGGTTGAACCAAAACACCCATGCGGAGCACCAACTGTTGAAACAAACAACAATTGAATTCAGAAATACAAAAATGAAGTGTAACAAAACTTTTATGCCATCAGACAAAATTGACACGTGACGGTCCAACCTTGGTTCTCGGCGTGTCATACAAGAGTCAAGGTGGCCTAGTATCCAACTGTTGACGAACTTTAACTAACGTTCCTTCAATGGGGCAGAATCAGTCACTGTCGAAGGAATAAACAAGGCTTCATCGTTTTCTCGCTTTGTTAGAATCACTATCCTAGAGGGGATGTGAAATCGATTAATATATAAGGAGCATGCATTCCTCCCTCATCTCTATTTGTTTTGTTGAGGGTAGCCATTTGACAGTTTGGACTAACATATAGCAGTGATTTTTTGGCCACTTTTGCTGGTTGTCGTCTTTCTTTTAGCAGAGTGTTTTTCCAGCAGAGGGTTGTATTTAGGCTCCCCTAACTCGAAGTTTTCTTCCTTCACCATGGGGTTAGGCACATTGTCATTCAAATGAGTTTTTTCACTTTGAGTGAGGGTCACTGCCTTCTTTGAGTCTGCTTATGGATAAAAAAGAATATGACCCTCTTGAAACGAGTCGGCGACTGCGAAGGCGAGGCTATCCAACGGGTGGGTAAAATCGTCTTCGATAGGGTTTTGATTTATCTCTAGCACACTGGAGGAGGGACCTAGTCCCAACTCTTGTTTCTACGTTGGGTCCCGAGTCCAAGGAATCAGAAGAAGACTATGTCCATTCCATCTCACCCTTCTAACGAAGGGGAACACCATGTCATGTTCTCCTCCTCCGATGTGGGGTTATCCTTTCTTCGGTTTCTTTTGTGTTTCTTCCCTTTTCTATTCGTGAATTTCCTCTGACCAAAAATAAAGAGGGGAAATTTAGAAGTCACAACCACTTGCTCATGGGAGGATTGAGACTTTTGAGGGGTGGTGGCCATTTCGTGGTGCAGGGGAGGGAAAGGAGGGGTTCGATGCCCTCTTCTCTCTCACTTTTTTAACCCTCTCTCTTTCTCCCTTTCTTTGTCTTTCTTTCTTTTCCTTTCTCTCTCTTCCTCCTCTCAGCTTGCCGAGTGGAGACAGACCATGATACAATTTTTATTTTGGACCCGTTGTCTTGACGTACTGGTGTCAGCCATGGGCCCCTTGAAAGGGGCAGTGGAGGACAACTTCGGTCGAATAGTTAACTTGAAAGACCTCATTGATGCTCGACGTCCGAGACATTTGCATTGATCAAGTGCCGTCAACAAAGTTGAGGTACAAACATCACCTAGTTGTTGACTTAGGAAAATTCAACCAAACAAACATCATAGTCGTTTGTGCCTCCACCTCTTGGCGCACAGTCTCCAGACGACACTTTCACAAGCCAACAGATGGTTGTTTTCCGGCTAAGCAAAAACATTATCCAATTCAATTTTTAATTTTATCTTTCTGTTTTCTCATCATCCAGGCAACAATCTTCTTTGTTGATGCCACGCAAGTAACCAGATTGCGCTCTTTGTTTTAAAACAGACCACGTTTAGGGGAGTCTCCTGTCTCTCCTGAGGCGGCCCACCCATTCTCATAAATTTGGACAATCCTGCTTTTTCACATCAACAGGAAGAAGAATCGTCGTCAAAGAAAATTGAGATTGCATGTTGCAGGCAAGAGTCTGAGATCCGAGTTAACCACAACCTTCACATAGTCCTCTCCTGAGGGGGCCAACGAGGATGTCGAGGCTGCTGAGGTCAACCGCCCCGATGCTACTGGGGCCTATTGGTTAGGTGTTTGCCGAACAAGTGATTGGACATGCGGCATGACAATTAAATAAAATAGAAGAATTAATTTAAAGTAGATGTGTAAATTCTAAGATGATAAAATAGGAAGAAGAATCGGCGCGAAAGCATTAACAACCCTGTCTTAATTACAATACGTCATAGTTAGAAAAGGAATTGGGTTAAGGCTTCCCATAGGAGATGATCAATTTATACCTCCACTGCTGCAACCGCTCGTGTTGTTCGGAGACGATAACTTAAGTAACTCGGGAAGCTCCGATTCTCGTGATGCTGCGAAGTTTACCACGCTCTCAGATGCCCCCTCGTCCTGCTGCATGCCTGGTAAAGCCCCATTTCCGACCAGGGCCAACAGTAAAAGCACGTCAGGCGGTTAATAGAAGGCCAAAAATTCGGCGAATTTTGGCGAATTTTTCACCGAAACTGTCATACACAGAGACCTGAAGGTCTTACTATTTAGAATGGTAACTGCAACTTGAGGTCTTGGAATTACTGCGACCGAGAGTGAGTAACCTTAGCGATGTGGATTCGCGATGGACGCAGAGGCGCAGAGGGACCCATGTCGTTTCCGGTCATGGGCCCACCCGCTAGAGCGCCGCTCGACATTTCATCGCTAATGCAAACTGCGTTAGCGCATCCTCACTATGAATTTTGGACTATTGTTTTTAAGCGTTTTCAGATCTGTCGTTCATCATAAGATTGGGGTGATTGAGCACGTCGAGGACCCTCACCCTGGAACTTCGCTGGGGTTATGAGTAGTGCAACAACACCCTTAGAGTAGGTGAAGCGAGGGAGGCCTTTTTTCAGTCCAAGTTTGGAGACTCTAACAACTCTCTAACACTCTTCGTTCCACAATAGAATTGAGAATGATTGAGCAGTGTCGCGCGCGTTGGTCTCACACCCAGACGTAAAGTTTTGGTGTTGGACCTCACGGTCGTGTCACGCAGGAGTTTCTTGGTTACTTCACGAAATACCAATTCCGACCGTGCGCGCGTGCTATACCTCTCGCTACTCCCTACGACAGGTTAGGGAACCCGCGAGGTACAACATTACCTCCACCTGCGGGAGCTATCACCATCCCTTAGTTGGGCGTATCCGTGCTGAGCTACTGACCCACGTGCGAAGACTTTCACATGCAATCGCAGAGGTAGGCCAACCGCAGGCGTTTTATCGATCGCCGTAGCATAGACATACACGCGGTAGAACGCCTTAAGACTGACCCGTATGTCGAGTCCCGAGGTGCTAACTCTCAGGATCCATAATCTATCCATGTCGACTTCTCGGACAGTCTTCCACGCTTAACTAACTATGACAATGACTCTATGTTTCCTTTGTTGACCTTGTAAAAATGTTAGAGTCAAACTCTTAGTAATCTCTTCATTCTTCTCAAAAGAAGTCCCAAATAAAATGACTTCGTAAGTACCGACCAACCTAGGATCCCATTCACAAGTATATATAGATATATGTATTTATGTGAATCAGGGGAGCTGTCTGAGCGGTGGACCTCACTTTCACGATTGTCGTGCCCCTTTGCCCGAATTTCTAGAAGATCACAAACTCAGGAGACAGTACAAATGTCCAACACCTGCTCAGATGCAAGAAAACACATACGCACATACAAATGCAGACACAGAATGCGCTACGAGTGTCAACCTTTAACCCACTCACAGCATGCCACTCACGCCCCAAACCCTTGAAAATAACATTACTTCCCAACCCAAACTCCATTTTACCCCAGCCCCACACATTTTGAAGACCCTGAGTGTGATTTGGACAATTTAGGCATAGATACATGGGGAAGATTTATCTGTTCCCTTCTTAGGTCTTGTCTTAGGTGTGGGTGCCAAGCCATGGGTGGAAGTTGAGTCGGAGTTCTACCGACCTGTTATCAACTGATAACAGAATTGTTGTTCTTACGGATTCTCCCGTAAGTTCTTCGAAGTGTCGAAACCTGTAGACGCAACACAGTCCAAGAGAAACTTAACATCTAACTAAGATCTAGAAGTTCCCTCTTGACTCTGTGTCTTTTGTCTGACCCCTACCCTTTACCAATTGTTTGGGCTGTTGCCTTTCTGTCTCAGGTAGTGAACAATAATTCACTCCCCTTCTACTATCATGACAATTCTTCATATTCCTTTTTTTTACTATCTCATTCTTATCCCTTTTTGGGATTATCGTATCTGAGGTTCCTTTCTTTTTCCCAACACACATGATCACATCATCAATTCAACTTGTGGAAAGAATCTTATGGAAAGGAAACAGATGAATGGATAGTTTTTCTCTGAGGCAAGGTCTCACTTATCCCCTTTTAGCAGAATTAGAGATAGTAAGGACTGAACAATGCAGATTGTGGAGAAAGTTAGAGGTGGTAAGGCAGACCATTCAGGATATATGATATACCCTCTTTGATTGACAAAGACCGCTTAGTGGGCCTTGGCCCCTGTGTTCCAAACACATTTAGCGGTAGGCTTATCCTATGGTTAGCCACTTATAAGGCAGGTGTCCTTGAAACCTCGCGACTTCTTATATCGGACTAGTCATTGAAAAGACAGGATTCCCCTGCTACTCTTAGCACTGACTAACCCTCAATAAGGCGGGTACCCAAAGATCCTTACTACTCTTATCACTGACTAAGCCCTAGGATGTTCATTGATAGGGCAAATGTCCCTGAAACCTCACAACTTCTTATATCGGACTAGTCATTGATAAGAAAGGATTCCCCTGCTACTCTTATCACTGATTAACCCTCAATAAGGCGGGTACCAAGGGTCCTTGCTTACTCTTACCATTGGAAAGAATGTTAGGTTTAACCAGTGATAAGGCAGGTGTCCTTGAAACCTCACAACTCTTATATTAGACTAATCACTGATAAGACAGGATTTCCCTGTTACTCTTAATAGTGGCTAACCCTCAATAAGGCAGGTGTCCGAGGATCCTTACTACTCTTACCACTGAATGGAACGTTAGGTTTAATTAGTGATAAGGCAGGTGTCCTTGAAACCTCACAACTCTTATATCAGACTAGTCACTGATAAGACAGGATTCCCTGTTACGCTTATCAGTGGCTAGCCCTCAATAAGGCGGGTGCCCAAGAGTCCTTGCTTGCTCTTACCACTGAAAGAATGTTAGGTTGGTTAATGATAAGGCAGGTGTCCTTGAAACCTCACAACTCTTATATCAGACTAGTCACTGATAAGACAGGATTCCCTGTTACTCTAATCAGTGGCTAGCCCTCAATAAGGCGGATGTCCAAGGACCCTTGCACTTACCACTTGACCAAGCGTAAGGCTCATTTGGAGTTAAGGCAGAATTTTCCTGCCATTCTTACCCCACACAAGCCTTATCTGCGGCTCAAGCCATCGCTTTTGATGACATCCGAGCCTAGAATCGTTGTTAGCTTGGAGACTAAATGCGGGATCAAATGTATAATGAGCAAGATCATCGGCGTGGAGTTCAGGAGGAAACTCTGGAGGCAGGGAACGGCGAGGTATGTTACTTCGACCCAGATGCTGTCTCATACAAGCAATCATCGTAACAATGATCTTAAGGGTTAGGGATTCAAAACCAATAACTCTTCAGGTCTTTGATAAAGAAAAGTTTGGCTGAGTGTGAAACTAATTACTTCTGATACAACAATCTTGCTGTGGGCGCTGATTGGAGGTATGGATACAAACTATCAGACCTCTCGTGATCATCTTCTCTATACCCCATTCAAACAGATGATGGGTACCTTGAATTGAGTTGCCATAATCAACTGCAATCGCCCTGTTACATGGATCAAAATATGGAATGAGAATCCTTTGTGCATGCATCCTGATCTCAGTAAACCATTGGAACATACAATTTTTACTTATGTTGTTTGAAGCGGTTGTGTGCTTATGTAGGGTTTAGGCATAGGAAAGCGGAGGAGGATGAGAGAGGTAAGAGTCGTCATACTTGTTGGCGCCCCTCCTTCGCTCTGTTGCCTCGCATCCCTGTCCGATTCTGATTCCTATTCTAGTATGCGATCTCAAATGGTATAAATAATGATAATAAAACTAATAATAATAACAATAACAATAATAATAATAATAAAATACTGATAAATAATAATAATAATAATAATAATAATAATAATAATAATAATAATAATAATAATAATAATAATAAATAATGACAATATCAAGGGATTATGAAAACGAATGATATCTAAACCTGGGTTGCGAGATCACTTAGTCGTCTGAATAGTCATATATAAGCAACGAGTATTATAGCTCTGCGCATTCAGCCCAACAGGGCAATACAATGTAGTAGTCAGCCAAAGCACAAGTTCTCAGGCCCATGTCAACCCCAATGCCCCAACCTACTTCACTCCACAACTTTACCGACAGTCTCTTCCTTCTTTCTCTCTTTGCCCCCTTTTGTTGTACGTATGTCTCCTTTCTCTCTGCATCATTATGTATCACAGTTTGCGTGTGCTGCTGTTCTCATGTAGGAGAAGGGTGACTAAAACGAATCTGCTAATAATAATAATAATAATAACAATAATAATAATAGTAATAATTAGTTGCTAGGGACATGAATGTAGACGATGCATGGAAGTCCAAGCCACAAAATCACACTACAGTCCAGGTAGCCAAGGCAAGAGCAGATAACATATTGGAACCAAGTAACCATCCAATTGAGAACAATACAAAAGTATCGTGAGTCAATGTTCATGCCCAACAGGGCACCACAAACCGCATACCTCAATGTGGCTACCTGTCCAAATGACATCTGGTGCCCTACCTACTCTGCAGGCTATACCTACTGCTATAGCAATGAAAGCAATCAGACAATTTGACTACCAGCGAGTGATGATGTCAACACCAATGCCGACTTCCACCTCCACCAGCTACGTGCCCTCATCATCCATATTCTCCCTTAATAACCCACAGCGCCCTTCACTTCCGAAGAACTACCTTCGCCCTTCACTTCCACTGCACCCTCATGCGGCCCGACTATGGCCTCCAGTGCCTGATGCGCAGGCAGCAGCAGTAACAGTTCACATTAGTGCAGCGTGCCGACATTGTCCGCAATGGCCAAGGTGCTTGCCTGCTCGCCATGCTTGCCTATATGCCCTTGCTGCGTGTGGACGGCCCCCCCTTTCAGCCTTCGTCTGGGCCTCAGTGGCTGAAACAACCCGATACAGTGGAGGCCCGAGGCAATGCAGTCGTGCCTCTTTCATCAAGGCCAGCGGCCGGATTCAGACAGTGGCCAATTTTCCTTTGGCGTTTTCGGCCTGTCTACCCAGTATGCATCGTCGGCCTCCCATTCAAGTGCCCAGGGCCTAACCAAACCCAGAGGCCCTGGGATTTCTGCATTAGCAGAGATTCGAGTCTCGGTGCTCTCCAGCCAACTGACGTGTTGCAACTGTATGGACCCCACTTCGTGAAATGTTTGCACTAAAGGCTCTTGTTGATTCGCTGGCCCGCCTTCACTTAGGGCGGCACGAGGTTTGCTGAGGCCCGAAGACGAAGTGGGTGAGAGTGAAGCAGGGTAGCCTTAGCGATAGGTAGCTGCAACCATAGCTGCCATGACTTATCATAGGGTGCAGCGTATGTGTACTGTGTGAGTGTTCAGAGTGATGTGCCTGGATCATCCAGGGTGATCCAGAGGGTGAACCGCGAGTTGTTCGAGTGCGCAGCCGCCGTAGCCAACTGAAAGGGAACTCTTATCCGATTGCGCCATCTCTGAGTACTGTGTGGGCGCATGTCGCTATCATGTTGTGCTGCTGTTTACATGCATGTAAGTGTGAGTAAGTCGAGTCTGATTGTAGTAGTAATWYTAATAATAATCATAACAATAATAATAATAACAATAATGTTACTAGTAATAGTAATAATAACAATAATAATAAAAATGCACAGAACATGACTGTAGATGAAACACAGAAACACAATTTGAAATCACACTGACGTCCGACTAGTCAAAGCAAGGGCAGATAGCACACTGGGACCGAGTATCCACCCACTTGAGGATGATACAGTAGACTCGTGAGCCCATGCCCGGTCCCACCGGGCAACACCCACAGCATAACTCACTGCAGCTATCTTTCTTGTGTCTGCCTGCGGCTTACCTATCAATTTATCTGACCGACCGACAGTGCTTGCCCGTGTCTGACCGCGTCACAGCGTGTTTTCTCCTTGTCTGTGCGCGATGTTGTAGCCATGTCACTGCCTATCCGTGTGTCCGTCCAGTCTGTTTGTCAAATCGGTCTGTCGAATTTGTCTGTCCGTTCAGTTTGTCCATCTTATCCAGTTAGATTGTCTGTTTGGTTCCCCTTTCTGTATGTATATAGTGACCAGTCTTACGGGATACACAGCGTGTCCGTATGCATCTGTTTGCATTCGTATCACCATGTATTCTGCCTGTCCACTCCGTGAGTATCTGTTCGTTCTTTTGTCTGCCATCTCATCAGTCCTCTGTCTCCTGGCATATTGTAGGTTTCAACCTCCTGATGAGTTGGCGTTTGGTCTGATAGAGAGTCTGACACAATCATGCTTTTTCCTTTGCAGAGCCTGTTCATAAGCGAACGTGTCGTCCCACACATACGTACACAAACACATTCCCACGTTTCTCAGGGGAGTCGCTACCTCTGGGCGACGTGGCAGCCTGTCAATAGTAGTGGCTGGGTACATGAGGGCCTCTACTTATGCAGGCTATTACCACTCCTAAGTATGTGCCCTTGTGCTATCATYGCTCCCCCTYTCTCTCCTTCACTTGCCTATCCCTYWGAGACGGCCYGTCCGTACATGGACCGAACACGTGTGACCGATTTATGAGTTTCGCTCATAGACTGAATGCCTTGMTGAGTTTCCGCTTGGTACTAAGTMTGTGYATGCACGCTTGCTGGACAGCGTGTCTATCTGTGTGYTGACTGRCTTGAGTACGAGCGTTCCATTGCKRCTGTGTGGCTGCAGTATCTATGTATGTCTACTTCATGGCCCGAAGTCAAGTGGGTAGAGAGGCTATCCATAGTTTGGAAGTAGAGGCGGCCACTGCCGCCACAACCTTAGGCAGTGTGCAGGGTGTGAGTGCGTGTGTGGGTGTGCACAACGTGTTGTTGGGTGCTCAGTTGCCTGTTGGCCGTGCTGCTGTTTTATATATGAAAAGTGTGACTGAGAGCAAGTCTAATTTCCACTACTATAATAATAATAATAGTAATAATAACATTAATAGTAATAATAAAATTAATAATCAAGGAAAGATGAGCCATAGCGACCTTCAGCAATCAACCTGCGTCATATACACAAGAGCATATAGTCGTGACCTCGAACCAAAACAAGATTGCAGTACGAGTCCCACCATCTAGGAGTTCTTAAGTGACAACGCGGGAAAAGTCTCAGCATCATGAATAGAGAACCAATGTCGACATCCTATTGTGTGTTCAACGTCCATACTACAGATTGCAGATCCTGTCTAGCCTACACTACAATGCTGAAGACGATGACAAACGCCTTTCCCTGAGCGCGACCAGTGCCGCAGTCATCGGTACCAGGTAAGGTTTACATCCTCGTCCTTCTACGCACAGATGCCATTTGTACTCCAAACCTTGCACCTAATAATAACAATAATAATAATAATTAATATAATAATAATAATCAAGGAAGACGAGGATTAGCGAGCTTCAGCAATCAGACAGGATCATATACACAAGGCTTAGACAGTCGTGCCCTCGATCCAACAGGAGAAGTGCATCACGGTTTTCACCAACTAAGAGCACGACAAAAACTCATAATTGATAATGCTGAAATAGTCTCACCCTCATCAATGAAGTGCCAACGTGGGTATCCTACCTACAGCTGCTAGATCCTATCCAGCCTATCCTAGAATGTTGCTGATGATATCAAAAGTTTTCTGAAGCACGAGCATTCAACGACCAATGTCGCATGCTGCCAGCTCAAGGTATGTCTCTCGTATCATTCACAACCCGTTTCCCCAACTCACATATGCCATATGCACCCGAGATAACTGTGGGCCCCTCTCTTCTTCCTTCTCTCTGACATACATTATCCCTTCCCTCTCCTTCTCTTTCTCTCCCTCTCATATTCACACAACGGACAACTTGGCACAATTCCTACTCATACTCAGACGGAGAGAAGGGGACCAGAAGAAGAGTAAGGATTTAGTCGAAGAACAAATGATTAGACGAAGGGAAATGGGGAGATGGGGAAAGCCGTCCACCCCAAGTCTCGTTACAAGTCCCAATTACTCCTTCTTCAAATGTCTGAAATCCAATGTCGAGTCTGGAACCAAGTCGTCAATTCTCAGAGTCACCAATCTCTCTCTCTCTCGTGTACCAGGCACTAACCTCTGAAGATAGCGTCTTATTGTAGGTACCTTGAAGATGAAGCTGGAGTCACGACATCATAGGTAAGCCTTCTTTCTGGCCTCCCCTCCCCACCTTTCTCCTTCTTCTTCTTCTTCTTCTTCTTCTTCTTCTTCTTCGTACAAGTGATAAGGTCCATTGGACCCTCCCCCGCATCCCAGCGTCCCCGCCTACTCTATTCTACTATCCTTCCTACAGCTGTGCTCACCCAACAGGCTCACTTTGACTTTCAAAGATCAATGTACATGAGTGTCACCACCATAGCCGATCTCTCCTTCATGTACAGGGCACGTATCTAGTCTCCCCTAATCAGACCTTGATAGCCCCATCCTTTCCTCACTTTCGCCGTTGTCACTCCATCAGTCATGTTTACACTTCTTCTACTACTTCCATTACCTTCTTCTCGACTTCTTCTTTTCTTACTAACCCCGTTCTTGATACCCTTTTCCCGTTACCGAGATGAATCGGGATTGACTTCGCCCATTGTGATCCCGAGGACAAAGGAGACAATCCGGTATGTCTGTGAGCAAAAGTGACAACGACTTAATGAAGAAAAACAACCAGCCCGTATTGAAGGCGATCTCAATAATCTCAACGCCTCCCACGCACCTGACTTCCTCCATGTACATACCCAAACTCATGGCCGAAATCTAATAGCTATTACAATACTAATACTAATACTAATACTAATACTAATTCTAATACTAATAACAATACTAATAATAATGATAATAATAATAATAGGAGCGGGATCGGGTGGGGAGTTTGTGCGCGGGGGGAAGAAGATGGGATCGG
>BFEA01000475.1:415050-426149 GCA_003427395.1 Chara braunii
GGGCTAGCCACTGATAAGAGTAACAGGGAATCCTGTCTTATCAGTGACTAGTCTGATATAAGAGTTGTGAGGTTTCAAGGACACCTGCCTTATCAATAATTAAACCTAACGTTCCTTTCAGTGGTAAGAGTAGTAAGGATCCTCGGACACCTGCCTTATTGAGGGCTAGCCACTGTTAAGAGTAACAGGGAAATCCTGTCTTATCAAGGATTAGTCTAATATAAGAGTTGTGAGGTTTCAAGGACACATGCCTTATCACTGGTTAAACCTAACATTCTTTCCAATGGTAAGAGTAAGCAAGGACCCTTGGTACCCGCCTTATTGAGGGTTAATTAGTGATAAGAGTAGCAGGGGAATCCTTTCTTATCAATGACTAGTCCGATATAAGAAGTTGTGAGGTTTCAAGGACATTTGCCCTATCAATGAACATCCTAGGGCTTAGTCGGTGATAAGAGTAGTAAGGATCTTTGGGTACTTGCCTTATTGAGGGTTAGTCAGTGATAAGAGTAACAGGGGAATCCTGTCTTTTCAATGACTAGTCCGATATAAGAAGTAGCGAGGTTTCAGTGGCACCTGCCTTATCAGTGGCTAACCATAGGATAAGCCTACCGCTAAATGTGTTTGGCACACAGGGGCCAAGGCCCACTAAGTGGTCTTTGTCAATCAAAGCGGGTATATCATATATCCTGAATGGTCTGCCTTACCACCTCTAACTTTCTCCACAATCTGCATTGTTCAGTCCTAACTAACTATCTCTAATTCTGCTAAAAGGGGATAAGTGAGACCTTGCCTCAGAGAAAAACTATCCATTCATCTGTTTCCTTTCCATGAGATTCTTTCCACAAGTTGAATTGATGATGTGATTATGTGTGTTGGGAAAAAGAAAGGGACCTCAGATACGATAATCCCAAAAAGGGATAAGAATGAGATAGTAAAAAAAAGGAATATGAAGAATTGTCGTGACAATAGAAGGGGAGTGAATTATTGTTCACTACCTGAGACAGAAAGGCAACAGCCCAAACAATTGGTAAAGTGTAGGGGTCAGACAAAAGACACAGAGTCTAGAGGGAACTTCTAGATCTTAGTTAGATGTTAAGTTTCTCTTGGACTGTGTTGTGTCTACCAGTTTCGACACTTCAAAGAACTTACGGGAGAATCCGTAAGAACAGCAATTTTGTTATCAGTTGATAACAGGTCGGTAGAACTCCGACTCAACTTCCACCCATGGCTTGGCACCCACATCTAAGACAAGACCTAAGAAGGGAACAAATAAAATTTTCCCCTGTATCTATGCCTAAATTGTCCAAATCACACTCAGAAGTCTTCAAAATGTGTGGGGCTGGGGTAAAATGGAGTCAGGGTTRGGAAGGAATGTTGTTTTCAAGGGTTTGGGGCGTGAGTGACATGCTGTGAGTGGGTTAAAGGTTGACACTCGTAGCGCATTCTGTGTCTGCATTTGTATGTGCGTATGTGTTTTCCTGCATCTGCGCAGGTGTTGGACATTTGTACTGTCTCCTGAGTTTAGGATCTTCTGAAAATTCGGGCAAAGGGGCACGACAATCGTGAAAGTGAGGTCCACCGCTCAGTCAGCTCCCCTGATTCACATACATACATATATCTATATATACTTGTGAATGAGATCGTAGGTTGGTCGGTACTTACGAAGTCATTTTATTTGGGACTTTTTTTTAGAAGAATGAAGAGATTACTAAGGGCTTGACTCTGACATTTTTACAAGGTCAACAAAGGAAACATAGAGGCATTGTCATAGTTAGTTAAGCGTGGAAGACTGTCCGAGAAGTCGACCTGAATAGATAATCGATCCTGAGAGTTAGCACATCGGGACTCGACATACGGGTCAGTCTTAAAGCGTTCTACCGCGCGTATGCCTATGCTACGGCGATCGAAAAAACACCTTCGGTTGGCGTACCTCTGCGATTGCATGTGAAAGCCTTCGCACGTGGGTCAGTAGCTCAGCAGGAATACGCCCACCTAAGGGATGGTGACAGCTCCCACAGATGGAGGTAATGTTGTACCTCGCGGGTTCCCTAACCTGTCGTAGGGAGTCACGAGAGGTATAGCACGCGTGCACGGTCGGAGTTCGTATTTCGTGAAGTAACCAAGAAACTCCTGCATGACACGACCGTGAGGTCCAACACCAAAACTTTACTTACTGTCTGCGTGTGGGACCGACGCGCGGGATTGGTGGCGCCGTTGCCGGTGATCTCGCTTCTAGCCGAGGTCCTTAGTGAACGAACTCGGGTAAAGCAAGATCCAGGCAAAACGACAATTATTAAAGAGTCGGTAAGTAACTGAGAGATTCTTATAACAAGTAACGAGTAGTTGCTCCAAGTAAATCGGTGTGTAAAATAGGGATTAAATACACATAAGTACGACTGTCCTACTTATACTAAGAGTTAGCGGATATGACACCTAAGAGCCGTGGGACCGGAACTGGTAGAGGAAGAGGCGGCAGACAGGGGAAGGCGCCTGAAAGGCCTGTGGACTTGACCAAAGATAGGGAAGATGATGAAGGGCTAGAGGAGAAGGATGAAGAGTTAAGGGCGAGACGGTATCGGGACGAGAGGCGCATGCATACCCCAGACCCTGATGAGATGGCTTACTATTCGTGTAGGTACGCAAGGCGTTACGGGGAATCTCCGCCACGCTTCGAGCTGCCTAATCGCTCGCATTATAGCCCTTACCCACCATCTCAAGAGAGGCAGCTGGTTGTCTTTCCCACGCCTCACCAACAAGAGCGCCGCGGGACACCAAGCATGCCTGATCCTCCTGTGGTTGCGCAGTCTGCGTCTCCTGATAGGAGGGTGTGCATATCGCTTTTAATGTTTTTACTATGCCAAATAGAGATTTGTGGGTTAGTAACGTACTTGCTGTACAAAAAAATTATAGAAAGGTTCAAAAGGATCGAAGGAGATGATAGGATGGAAGGAGGAATCAGTCAGATATTGGGATTATAAACCTACTAGCTAAAATAAAAGGGATGTGGGCTGGTTTGTATTGTGTAGTAGGAGTGTCCCGACAAAAAGGGAAGATGGCTTCAGCCTGGTATCAAATCACGATCAGGGAACCCATGCCAATGAGGCGTGGCCTTATGATGAACCTACCAAGTTGCCATGGGGAGAACGAGGAGACATGATATTGTTGGGGAATTCCTATAGAAGAACAGACCTTCATCTGGGTTGAGTCTGGATAGGTTAAAGGCGAGAATTGTGCGATAGAAGAGGTTACCTTGTATCTCTCATCAGAAAGGCTACAAATTATCATAATAAATTTATTCTTAGGAATTGATCAATCTCTCTCCAGACTGCTATGGGTAGTAGAATCCGCGCTCGAATCTAGAAGACGAGATGCGAGTCTAAATGGATTTGAAAAAAGTTATAGGAAGAGTGGGGGTAAGAAGAGTTAGTGAGTTCCTTCCACCAGCCGGATACATGAGAGGAACCCTTCCCATGTTCATCGTAAATGCAGCCTTCGGAGGGAAGGCCCGAGTAGAAAGGGTTGTTGAAGCCGAGATAGGGCATTTGATTGAAGGAAGGGATCCTCAAGACATACTAGCAAGGGTCGACTCATATGCACGTCAGCACGATTGGGAAAATAGGCATGTCTACTGGGAGGAACTGAAATAGGGGATCCTCGATCAAATAGGAAAGAGTGCTAAAGGGAGACTGAGATGAGAGATTTGTTAAGAAATGGAAAAATTAAGCAATTACTAAAAAGAGAAAGGTCCTTTCTTTGGTTGTTGTAACAGGTATACCGGGATGACTTCTTTAATGTGGTTCGCTGACCGGAGCTTCCTGATCGACCTGCCTGAGTCAAAGGAAGGAAGAGTTAAAATGACAATGCCGAAAAAGAGAATAGATTTGGATGAGGAAATGGAGTCATGGTGCGAGATACCAATAGGACAAGAAGTCTTCCTTTGGATAGAAACTGGATGGACCACGAGGGAAAGGCAGGCAATAGTGAAAGTGACCCTTTATCTACCAGCCCTTCTCTGGAGGGCACATGCGATCGACCTTGCGATAGGAGAAAGCCGCCCCGTTTCTAGATACGTGTTGATAGCCGGAATGACCCTTGACGCATTTACAAAGAGAATGTATTGGGTAGAAGAAGGGGAAGTTATAAAATCAATCAAAGCGAAGTGGGTCGCTGAGTTCGTATACCCAACAAGGTATATTAAAACCACGCTTCCGAGCTTCATAATTGATGAAGCATTTTGGGGGATTGAAAGTGTAGAACGGACAGTACTCGCAGTCTGATCTGTTCTAGAGATGGGCTTCAAATTCGAGGCTTCTGAAGTTGTTTACCGTCTATACTTAGAGATGGGACCGAAACTAAGGAATAGCGATTTTTATAACATATTATGCGTGGTAAACACGTATCTACGCATCTACCGTTTTGAAGATCGTTCGACCTACTGGCGCAATCTTTGCCGGAAGGCATGTAACGAAGAATTTATAGATGAGATCTCTTCTTTATTTGGTATGGTTAGAAGTTTTTGGCATGGGGATTGGGTGCCCCTAGAAGAGATGCTCGGATGAGAAAAAAGAGGTATGAAAAGTCATATAGCGTAAATACTTACGTCAAGATAGTGACAAAGAGGGTGAATCAATGGTAGTTTTGTGTGTCTTAACAGGGTCTACGGTGCAGGAACCAAGAAAGAAAAAGGGAAAGAGATTGGCGAAGCCGGCGCCAACGGAGATCCGTCAATCACCACCGCGGAAATCGCCAAGTTGCTGGAGAAGAGGACGATAAAAAGATCTAACCTACCAAGGATAGACATCTTCTCATTCAAAGGGGATAGGGTGACGCATTGGTTGGAACTACTCGTGCAGATATTCAACCAACTGACCCCAGTCGAGAAGTTTGCCCAATTGTTCGAATATGTATGGTGGGAGTGCACCTCTGACGTGGAAGAGGAAGTGAAAAAGTCCAACAATGATTGGGTTGAGTTTACGAGGGGCATGCAGAAGACATTTAAGCTAGGGGATGGCCCGCTCACAATTGACCATCTCTATAACATGAACAAAGATGACTTCACCACGATCCGGGCGTTCGCCAATACATTCGAAAAGACAGCCAAGAGGGTCCCGGGGCTGTCTGAAGAGATGCAGTGCGTCATTTTCCTAGGGAAATTCTCTGGGTATGAGGCAATGGAACTAACTCGAGAAGGAGCCGCTGGGAGAAAGACAACCTGGGATACCATCAAAAGAAACATCGCGGCAGGAAACATGGACCAAGTGTTCCATCACCAAATCAAGGTGGAACGAAAGAAGAGAAAGGCAGTAGGGACGCTCCAAGGAACGGATAGTATACTTGGAGGAATGTTGAGCAATATGGCAAATGAGATAAAAGAGCTTAGGGAAAGAGTGGTCCCGTCGAAAGTGTTAACAGTGACACAACCGTCAGGAAAAAGGAGGAAGGGAGAGGAAGATGGAGAGGAAGAGGCTGAAGAGGGGGAACCCGAAGGAACGGGCAAACTGACCAAGAATCAGAGGAAAGCTAAAAATATCGCTATCGGAGGACAAGGCTCAGGAAAAGGACAAGTTACTCAACAGGCGATAGTCCAGTATGGACATGAGCCATCGACAAACACAGCGCAATATGGTAATTGGCCCGTGGGTCCGCCTATGGGAGCATGGCCTGGGTACTTCCCGGTAGGGCCATGGCCTACGCAGGGTCCATATCCCATGTTACCCCAGAATCAGAATTTGGGAGGAGACCAAAAAACGGGACAACTTCAACTAACAGGGCAAAACCAACCAGGATCGAGTCGCCTGGGTGGCCAAAACCAGAACAGGTCCCAAGGGCAAGGACAAGGACAAGGACGTGGAAGAGGTAGGAATGCTGGTAGAAATCAGGGACCAGGTGAACGAGGAGCAGGAAATAGAGGAAGTGGGTATCAAGGTGGAAACTGGGGACAGTTCCAAGGGGGTGCGAATCCGGTAGGGCAAGAATACCAGCAGGGGTATGGTCGTGGTTAGAACCAAGGCTATGGAAGGGGGTTTGGTAGAGGAAATGGGTCATGGAACAGACAGGGTTTTAGCAGAGGATGGATAGACTACAGCGAATGCATTTGTACCCACTGTGGAATCAAAGGGCACACAGTAAAACGATGCCACGTCAGGAAACTTGACGAGCGCGATGAACTCATAACATCAAACATAGATGGCGAGGTGTTTTACAGAACAGGAAGGCCGATCGATCCTGAGATTCCGGGAGACACTAGAGAAGAGGCCCTTCGCATAGCCGCGCTAGGTCCCAACGCGCCGGGAATGTTCAGAATGTAGTAAGAAAAGGAAGGACCAGTCGTACGGGTGGAAGATGTAACTAAACTAGAAGAAAAACTGAGCCGGATAGGAATCGAAGGAAGCAAGGAAGACGTACCCCTTGTGGAAGAAGAAGCAGAAGAATATGATGTTAGGATTACCATCAGGGACACGTTTGATAAGATGGAGGATCTGGTGAATAAAATAAGGCTGCATTTGAGACTTCAAGGGATATGTAAAGAAGCGGGGAAAGAAGGGGCTGAGTGCCCGAAAGTATTTACCATGGGACGTGGAGGATCGAGAGATGGGCCAAATGAACCCAACCCAAGAATGTTGAGGGCCAACATGGCCGCAAAGAACAGTGGGGGTCAAAGAAGCGTAAGAGGAACGATTCCGTTCGCTACAAGAAGACCCGCAGGAGGGAATCCTCAAAAGGAACAAGCCCAGGCTTCCCAGCCAGCAGAAGAAGAACCACCTATCACAGTAGAGGGTGATGAGGATGAGGATGAGAAGATTAGGGAGGAAGAAGAAAGGCAGGTGGAGATAAGGGCTAAGAGAAGGAAAGGCGAAGCTAAGGAAGGAAGATCAAAAGAGGATGCGGGACCACGCAAGAAAAGAAAGTACCAAACCTCGATCGAAGAAGGGGTGAATCTGTAAGGCCTGGTGAATAAACTGCTAGAAGGGCACAATGAACTATTAAACCTGAAAGAAATCCTCGCTTCAGCTCCTAAGTTAAGATAGATGGTAAAGGCTAGGTTGTCACACCGGAGAGTAGCCTCGGTCCGCATGGGAGATTTGATTCCCAAAGAGGCAAACTGGAGCGTGGCAGGGAGTAAAATGGATTGGAAATTCATAGGCAAAGGGTCCATTGATGTTATGATAAAGGGGAAGATGTGTCATGGGATGGTTGATACCGGGGCAGAAATGAATATTGTAAATGGAGAAACCGCAGTAAAATTAGGGTTATAGTTGGATGAGAATAATTGCGGGTTCCTCAACGGAGCCAACGGCAAGACCGGATACACCGGTGTCGCGTCAAATGTGGTCATAGAAATAGGAAGAGTCAAAATACGTACGTGCTTCTACGTCATGCCCAGATTGGACCTTCCAATATTGCTGGGAAGGTCATTCCTGTGCAGATCTGAATCACTCATTATGAACAAGCATGACGGCACTATGTTCGTAATCTTGTGCGATCCTGCCTGTGGTAACTTTGAGGTGATCACCTGTAGGAACACGGAGCCTCACAGCTCAAAAAACAAACTCAATGCTAGATCCTACACATTCGAGGAGTCGGAGAATAGGAGGAGAGAACTAGAGTGGGAAGGAGAAGAAGAGGAGTCAGATGATGAAGAAGCCAAAGGGTTTGTATTGAGTCTAGCGAATATCAGTGATGCAGTAGAACTGGTATCGGCCTATAGGATGGTTGACGCGGATGCCATTAGAGCACTTGTTGAAAGAATCCAGGACGATCCGGAAGGAGCAAGGGTCGATCTCGTTTACCGGCCACCTCCTCCTACTCAGATAATAGTGCCGCATGCGCCAAATGCTCAAGCTGTCGGTCAGCATTTTTTAGGGGTGGGCTCAAGCAGGGCTCCAAAAGAAGGTACAAGACGGTAGATAAAAAGAGTCACCCTGTGCTAGTTCTAGTAAGTCAAGAAGAAGGGGTGTATTATGATCAGGAAAGATAACTGATATATCGAATGAGGGAAGACATCCAGAACTGGCCTTGTCGTATCGACGATGAGACTGATAAATAACTTATAATAGGGGAACCGGGCTTTCTGACAAGACAAGAGGAGGACTTGGTAAAAGAACTGATACGTGAAAAACATGGGGCTTATGCCTTCAATGATGATCAACGTGGGAGGCTGGATGTGGACAAGATAGAAATGATCCGTATTCATACTTTACCTCATGAGTCATGGAACGTCCGAGGAGCTAAGTATCCCAACCCTGAGGATCGCAGAAGGGTGTTAGAGTACCTAGATGAGAAGATTCGCACGGATGTGGCAGGGTACTCCAGTGGACCATATGCCTCTCCCTGGTTCTGTTTTGTAAAGCCAAATGGAGTTCTCAGATGGGTGCAAGACCTCCAACGACTGAACACGGTAACTGTAAGGGATGCAGGAGGTTTGCCCAATGCTGACCAGTTATCAGAAGCTTGTGCAGGTAGGTCGATTGTGTCCCTCATCGACCTCTACTCTGGATATGATCAGTTTCCGGTCTATCCGGCAGACCGTCCCATCACGGCGATGCATACGCCAAGGGGATTAGTCCATATGAATGTTGCGCCGCAAGGATGGACCAATGTTGTGGCAATGGTGCAACGAAGCATGATCAGGGTAATACAGTCGATCAGCCCTCAGATCACGGAGTCATACATAGACGATCTTGCTGTCAAGGACCCGATAGAGAAAAATGAGTCCGAAGTGGCTCCAGGGGTGAGAAAGTTTGTATGAGAACATGTTCAAGGGTTAAGAGAAGTCTTATCTCTACTAAAAGAGTACAACCTTACCGCCAGTGGTGTAAAGTCAAGACACTGCGTGAAAGAATTAACCATTCTAGGATACATTTGCAACGAGCATGGCCGGCGCCCTCATAAGAAGAAGACCAATAAAATCCTGGAATGGCCTACTCCTTTCAGAAATGTGAGTGAAGTCCGAAGTTTCCTTGGTACTTGTGGGTTCAAGAGGAGATTCATAGAAATATTTGCTAGCAAAACAGAGCATCTAAGGAAGCTAGTCCGGAAGGATCAGGAATGGGAATGGGGAAACCATTAGGAGGAAGTGGTGAAAGAATTGAAGAACGAGTTCAAGGAAGGAAATTTGGTACTAGGGGTACCAGACTTTGATGCGACTATGGAAAGGCCCTTCATAGTTGAAACTGACGCTGGACCAACCGCCTTGGGAGGCGTCTTGATTCGGGCAGACAGTGAAGGAAAGGAGAGGCCGTTGAGGTTTGAAAGCAGGACACTAAACTCGGCAGAAAGGAACAACTCGCAGTTTAAAAAGGAAGCTTTGTCGGTCCTACACTGCCTAAGGATCTTTAGGCACTACCTCTTTAGGAGAAGGTTTGTGCTCAGGATTGATCCTACGGCGCTTGTATACTCACTCAAAAACTTCTCGCCCTCAGATTCGACCATAGCCAGATGGCTCACCTATATCTGGATGTTCGACTTTCAGCTGGAGCGGATCCCTGGGAACAAGAACAGGGCAGACGGCATGAGCAGAATTGAGTGGGGAAATCAAGGGGAATCTAATGAAGAAACACCTCCAATAGACGGATTTTTGGACGAAGGGGAAGACATGCGAACTCACATGAACTGTTGGTTCATGTTTGTTGAGAGTAAAGGAATGAGGAGAGGAAATCCGATGTGACATCCGCCTCCCGAATTTATGAGAGAACCTTCCCTAATACTCACATCATTAGAAGAGGAGGACTCTTGGGGCGAGAGAAACACGGAATGGATGATGGAGTTGGCTCTGGCAGAAAACTATAGGATAATGGATGAACCGCGAACGATCGAAGCAAGAGTCCAACAGGCAGGCGAGCAGGTAGCCATGATGAGGAGAATGTACTACCTAACCAATTCACTATTACAGATTCAAGCGAATGATGAGAGAATAGTGAAGGCTGATGAAATCATTATTGGTGATGATTATGAATCTGATGAAGAGAAGGGAGGAGAATTCGAACAAGTAGAGATTTCACAAGAATTCAGGGAGGAAGAGTACGACGGATTTTACCTGGAAATGGGGTTGCTCCTCTCAGAAGATAAAAGAGAGAGAGAAGTGAAAAGACTCTCAGGATGAGAGACCACTATGTGGTAAGGGGTGGTCACTTGTTTATAAGGGATAAGAGGGGGCCGCCGTGACGTGTCGTATGTGGGAGGAATCGTCAGATTGACGTAGTAGTTGCATTGCACGATGGGATAGTCGGGGGACATCAGAGTTTCGCGGCTACTTACACAAAGGCGATGGAGCTCTACTACTGGGAAGGGATGTTTGAGATAACGCGAAAATACTGTGAGTCGTGTGTACCCTGTCAAATTCGATCGCCTATCAGGTACAAGGAACCCCTGCATCCTAGATATATCAAGGAAGTAGGGGCGGTTGTTCATCTGGACCTACTGGCTATGCCACTAGGTCTTGGAGGATATAACTATATATTCGACGCAAGGGACAACCTTACATGATTCATTGATGGCAGAGCGATCAGGAACAAGACCGGGGCAACTCTGGCGGATTGTATTAAAGAAAATTATCTCAGATATCCGTTCGTATTGGAGTTCGCGATGGATAGAGGGTCTAAGTTCACGTGCGGGGAAGTGAAGGAACTGCTGAAGGAATTGGGGGTCAATGGTAACTATACGACTAGGCTCATCCACAGGCAAATGCTCCAGTCGAGAGAGGCCATAGCACAATTACTAACTTGTTGGCCAAATGGACCAGTGGGAAGCCGAATCTCTGGCCAAAGTTCTTAAGAACAGTGTTCTTTGTGGAGAACATCACTGTAAAGAGAACGACTGGGTATGCACCTGCGACACTCTGGTATGGRCGTCACGCCACATTTCCTATTGARARCTTYCTGAAAACATGGTGCAGRCAGGACCTGGAAAATAACTTGACTTTGGARGARCTGCTAGATCTAAGGGCAAGGCAGATCAGCGCMACRGAAGAAAGGGTGCAGGAAGCGGCCATGAACGTTGCGGACAGCAGGGGAAAGGATAAAGAAAGATGGGACAAGCTACCTAGAGTAAGACTCGAACCTCTGCAAGTTGGCGAGACAGTACTACTCTACGATTCCTCT
>BFEA01000475.1:445041-455041 GCA_003427395.1 Chara braunii
CTACCTGACGCGGATCTATAGGTCGCAGGTTCGAGCCCCGGCTAACTCAACCGATGGAAAACTAAAATAAAGCTCCTTGTAAAAAGGGAGCCAGCTTTGGTGGTTGGACAGGTTCGATCCCCGAGTCTGTCACATGATACCTTTGCACCAATACCTACTAAGCTAGCTCCCACTTCGAAAAATGAGGGAGCAGCTCTAGTATCTATAGAGCTCCGGCTCAGCCCAATCTTGCGGCATGAGCTTATTTCGAAGTTCGTGCGTGTGCATGCGCGCCGGTCTGCACGCCTGTCGGTTTGAATATGTGTGTGTGTGGCCTGCAAGGGTACTTGGCTGCTTGGGAGGCCCCGCAGACTGGTACTTACTTGTAATCGTGACATCGAGGGTCGTGGTTGGGAAAACACTCAAGTGGCGGGGAAAAGAAAACCCTCGACACTTTAGAATAGCGGAAAATACTCGAGTAGCAGGTAGGTCGGTACCTCACTAAGTAGAGGTAGATGCAAYGGGTACTTGACTCGGAGGCCGAGTAGGGAAAGACAAAGACTGAAATTTTTAGAACCCCCAGTACTGGAAGGAAGACAGGCACCGGACCAAGTCTCAGTGCGTGTCATAGTCCTACCTGACACAATCATCAGTCCAACTGACCTTTCAACCTCTTCCGTCAAGGGGCATTACTATCGATCGTAATCACCACGGCGCGCGTTATAGTAACGTGCGCACACACTTAATGAAATTTTCTCACCGATTTTTGCCCCGGCCTCAGTGGCTGAGGAATTTTTGCTCCCAGTGTCACGCCAAGCGTGCACACCCCTCTTGTTTCCAGACAGGCTACGTCATGGTAGCTGATGTCGTCATCGTGCCGAATGCAAAGACATGGCAAAATACCCTTGTAAGGGTATTTTGTCCGACAGCGGGCCATGCGACGGAGCTCCCCATGTTGTAGTGGAGGATGCAGTCTCACGTTGCCCATTTTGAGAGCAGTGGAGCGAGGCCCGCCGATTACACAGGGGCTCGTTAAACACTCCTCGGGCGCATAAAGTCCCCGAGGAATTGTTCGTTCCACCTATCCTCGGGGATGCAGTCAGAAAAAAAAAGTGAAAACACTCCGAAGGAAGTTCCTTGGGCTCCGGGGATTCCCCAACCATTTCTTCCTTTTGCCCAAGGAACCTCACGAGGTCCCTTGGGCAAAAGGAATCCGCGTTTCATGGAGAGGAGCGGGCACATGGGTAGAGAGACGTTACAACCGAGAATCTGGATCATGGCGGCACCCTATTGGCTGAAGGCCTCAAACACATTTGATTTTTTTTTTCTTTTCCTTTTTCTTTTGTGACATCGCTCGAAGGAAATGTCCTCGGGCGGCATCCCCGAGGACAGGTGGAACGAAGGGCCCAAATTTCCTTTTTAACCAAAAGGAACTTTTCCTTTCTCCCGAGGGTTACAGCAGGAGTCATGTGTAACGAGCCCCACAGCCAAAGACGAAAAATCCCCGACGTCATAGAAAGATGGACAAAGGGCCACACTCCACTACACACCACTGTAAATTATCCGGTGTCTGTAACTAGACTGAAAGTCTACCCAAACACATCTCTGATGACCCGGTGTTCTATTCGGGTGCCCACAGTTGGAAAGTGTATGGTATCCACTACAAAATGCAAGTCTCTGTGCTAGTTCTGCTGTCAGGGACAGCGGATCACCCACAACAGAAACAAGGGGCCTTCTACTCGAAGATCTGAAGCACCAGAAACAGAGGTTTACACCTCCGCAATTTACTCAAGAGGTGACTATGGTCGCGTCAAAAACCAAGTTAAACTAAGTCAGACTCTTTGATTTTCAATTGAAACATGTTTTTGCAGTCTAGTCCCCGGCGGAGTTTATATGCACTCTAGTCGCCATTGGAGTTGCTCAAAAGCCACGTCGGGTGTGACTGAGACATATCGGCCATGGCCAAGGCACGAGGGGCCGGGGCAGGCCTGAATCTGGCCGAAACCACGGTACTCTTGAGTGCATGCCCGCACGTGCACGTTCAAACTTCAAAGAATGAGAAAGAATCCACCCACGTTTTTGCGGAACATGGAAATATACACTGCCACACTTTTTTTTTTTTTTTTTTTTTTTTTTTTTTGTGTGTGTGTTTTTGTGTGTGTGTGTGTGTGTGTGTGTGTGTGTGTGTGTGTGTGTGTGTGTGTGTGTGTGTGTTCCTGTCTCTTATACACATCTAGATGTGTATAAGAGACAGAAAGCATACTGCGCCGTGTTGTGGAGTGCCCTGAGCTCGGCAATCTCTCTCTCTCTCTCTCTCTCTCTCTCTCTCTCTCTCTCTCTCTCTCTCTCTCTCTCTCGGCAATCTCTCTCTCTCTCTCTCTCTCTCTCTCTCTCTCTCTTTTCCCCCTCACCTGGTGAGAGAAACGGGGTGTTGTGTTTTTCTATGTTTTTCTCGTTTTTGTAATAGAAGAACGTTGTTTATTTTCTATTTTTTATTTCCTATTTGCTTTCACTTTTGTTGTTTTCTCTACGTTTTCCTACCTGTAGCTTGAGGCATGGCAAGCTTCGGGATACCGGTAGGCTGAGGTTCGGGTTGCTCAGCAGCGGTTCATGGCCTCCTATTTTTTTTAGGAGACACTCAATCTCCTTTTTCGGATGTTCTGGTGGTTTAAACCACCAGTACTTGGCCCAGCTATGGATGCCGAGCCTGAATATTCCCTGCGTGCCGTTTCGCGCCGGCCCACCAGCGAAACAAAACAGAAAATGTTTCGGCTGGCGGCGTCAGCCTTTCAGGTCCGGTACCCCGGGCCTCCTTGAGGGGCGTTAACGACAATGCCCCGCGGCCGACATATGGGCCAAGTACTGGTGGTTTAATGAAAGAAGAAAGAAAGGAGGAAAGTCATACGAAAAAAGTCCAAAAAAGGAAACATGATCCTGGATAATATTGGTGCCAAGATCTGGTCAGATTGGAGGGGGCCTGCAGATCTCCCAAGAGGGTGCCAGCTCTCAAATGGTTGCACGAATTCTGGGTCATCATTTTTTTTTTTTTTTTTTTTTTTTCCTGGCGAACTTCTGTGGAGGATACCATTTGAGAAGGTGGTACGTGCGCCTCCTAAAGTGGGTCATCAATTTCAAGCTGGTCACAACTTGTACCTTTGAAAAACTTCAAATCTGCTCCAGGGTGCCGATTCAAAAACCGCCTGACTTTCAACCACCCTTGAAGTTTGCTGCTGTTATCCATATGTAGTCTTTATAACCCCTCATTCTTTTTTTTTTTTAAATGGTGGGCAACAGGCTAGTATTGTGAGTAATATCTAGCAGCTGTTTTTTTCTGCTGAGTGGCATGTGCACCCTGATCCTATCCCAGCCCTCCCCTCCTCCACCCTCCCCCTCTCCACATCTTCAAGTGCATCTTTCTCTCATGCCTCTCCAGCCCACCTGCCTTGTTTGAGCAGAATTCATAAAGGGGACAATGGACTCGGTTTCCATTTTTTTTCTTTTTTTCTTGCAAATGCTAGCCTTCTTTTTGAATTTTAAACCACCAGTACACCTGGGCCTGCAGATCCCTTGCTGCACGCCAAGGTTTTCCGAACCGCCAGCGCGCACTTTTGTTCGTTTTTGGCTGGCGCCGCCAATCATCGTGGTCGGGTAGGCCGAGCCTCTGAAAATTTACGAGTTTCTTTTTCCGGAAGGCTGGGGTTGTGTACTGGTGGTTTCAACGGTAGGCGTGGCCGCGCGCGGCCTCCGAGTCTTGCATGTGGCGACAAAAAAAACTTTCTGCAAGGCTGGGGCCAACGCTGGACCTGATTTCCAGCAGCTGCAGCTTCCCACCCATAGATAGCAGCAATCATACAGGTCTGGGCCGGCCTCAATCTTGGCTATGCTCTTACCATCTCTGAGCATGCAGGTCTGCCCCTGATGTTCAGGAAAAAAAAAAGAAAAGTGGAGCACTTGTGCCATACGGAGGAGAAACATGAGTCGGATAGAACTCTTCGAGCACTGCCAGTTGAATAGCCTCATGACCAGTCAAGATGCCAATACTAGCGATCACAGTCTACTAAGCTATGTCTCTATGGGCCCATACAAAACATACACAGCCTCTGGCCACACACATATGGACACAACTACGATACTGGGCTGGGGGGGTCTATTAGGTATATAACGGGGTCTACGCATGCATGGCTTAGCTCTAGGGTGGGGTAGGGATATAAGTAAGGTGCCCTGGCCAATATTTTTAAGATCCAAAAGGACAATTACAGAATTTCTAACAAGGATCTAGATATGGCCATCTTCTCAAAATCTGAGGAAATGTTTAGGATAAGAGCCACATACTGTACGGAAACAAAAGGGTGGAATTTTTTTTTGCCTCAGTGTCCCACACCGGAGCTTCCCTTAGACCCAGCTGAATGGGTATGGCGGCTAAATAAGAGAAGCAAACCCCTAAGACTACAATCCTTGACTGTAAAGGCTTCCTATAGGTTACTTCGCCCTAAAATGGAGGTTTCAGAAATGTTACAAGATCGATGGTATAGACACCTAAACATAAACAAGGATCTGATCAAATCGGTGAAGTGGTGCAAAGGCCTCAGAGAAAGGCCAGCCAAGTTTGCATCCCTACACAAATGCCTACCCACTAATGATTGGTTAATAGACCGCTCTTCTCTTGAACAAAAGGGTAAGGCTGTACCATGGAAAACAAGAAGTGGTAGATATAATTCAACAATTTGTTCAATCCGAAATCAGATTTCAATGGGAAAAGGTGAAAGTCCAAATTATTGAATATAAACAAAAAAAAGATATCACACAGAATCTTGAAATTCAATTTAGAATGGTTAGGGGATGCATCAGGGGAGAAACTTGGGAAGGTATTTTGGCCGGGAGGGGAAGGGGATCAGGTGCCCTTTAAGTGAGACTACCAGATCACCTTCCACAATTGGTTTGATATCCAGCCAGGAGCTTCTTTAAGATCACCTGAGTTTTTCTCTGACCCTTTTCCTCCTTCTGCACTGGCTTTAGTGGATCTAGGATGGTTTGGGGGGGAAGAGGGAGGATAGGCGACTTTTTTTAATAGGTGGGAGTTTATGGAGATAGATGCTAGGTTAATCACTTTGTTCTGGCGGTCTTTTTGTACGACTGAAGAGGCATCTGGATTTCTATGACTAGAACAGCATCTTACTAGGATAGGAGATTTTTGGATTGATACTATGTTCACTCAATGATATATGTAAGGAACGCTGGACCCATTTTCCAGCAGGTGCTGCTCCCCACCAATAGATCTGAGCCTTTAAAAAAAAAAAAAAGAAAAAAAAAAGGGTAGGGATATAAGTCGCTCCGGCTAGTCTGAGATCCGCCTAGCCTTGGGTAAGCTAGGGGAAGGACGGTAGGATATGGCCGCGGGCGCTGGCCTGCCTTGCTTAGGTAATCCTGCTGGGTAGACTCTCTGAATTGGGCCTGTAGAAGATTGCGTGAGCCTGGCGTCCGAAGTTCCCGTACGGCAAGGTTCGTCCGCTTCCGGTTCCATCAGGGCTGGGAGGTTGGCCCAGCCCTGGTGCTTGTCACTGCTGTCTGGTCCAAGTTGCCCTCAATACTGGTAGGGTGATGGTCCCGAGTGCTGGTCACACTGAGGTAGGATAGTAGGGACAGGGTGTGCGCTGGGAGTATTAACGTGGGGATGGGTAGGGTAGGTGGCCTATCCTGTCAGGACAACCATTGGCTGCTGCTACCAGCAATCACTGGGGGTCTGGTCCTTGGCCTCTACAACACCCTGGGCTTTATAAGGAAAAAAAAAGAAAAAAAGCTATGTCTCTCTTCCTTTGCGGGATTGTGGCGAGTCCCAGCTATGTCTCTCTTCCCTTGCGGGATTGTGACGAGTCCCAGCTATGTCTCTCTTCCCTTGCGGGATTGTGACGAGTCCCATGCCCTACACACAGTCTTTGTACAATTATCATAGGTGACCTAAGGGCCGCCCGTCTGTCACTGTGCGGAAACTGACTACATTTAGCTGCAAAACTACACTGCACAAAGAGTATATTAATTGTAGTCCACAAGCAGTTGCAGGACTACAACAGCAAGTGGCCGAGTACTGTGTGTGACTGCCATCAGTCTAGTATCCCACCTCTACAACAGCCTGGGCTTTAAAAATTAGGAAAAAAAAAAAAAAAAAAAGGACTTCAACAGCAAGTTGAGGACTTATGAGGCCTACCTCAGTTGGTCCACCCCTGAATGCAGTCTGTTGAAATACAGACCTCGCTCTGTTCAAACTCCACAAGAAGCAGATGAGTACAATGCTACAATTCTGAATTACCTAGGGCCGGACAGATGATATCTCAAGGCCATAGCCCCTTTAAGTTGCAGAGTACCTAGTCAAGTTGTCCTCTCTCTGTCATGTTGTATTCGAAATCTCTGATGTATATGAGGGACACTGGACCCTGCTTCCAGCAGGTGCCGCTCCCCAAGCAATGATGGAGTGACCGGATTAGGTTCTAGTAGGGGGGGATGCTCTTATCACCCTTCGTGTAACTTAGGGCCTGCTAAAAACAAGAAAGAGAAAACTACGCCGCAGTCAAGGTTACAGTTTGTAATTGCATTTCAAACTGCGTTTTAGCAGTTTACTCAGGGCCTGCGGGGGGGGATATCAGACTGCTGCAATGATGTTTCCGCCAAAACGGAAGGGAACTGGTAGGCCTACCGGAGGCCGTGCTACGTGGAAAGTCGCTGCGGAGGAGCCCAACGGCCTAGTATATCAAGAGAGGCACCGCTGGACTCTGCCTCATTCCTGTCGTGGAGCAAGCTGTGAGGCTGCTTGGGTGCCCACCCAGCCTGGTGGCTGCTGGGCAGCGGAAGGAGGCGGAGTAAGCTCCCACCTTGGCCATGGTGGAAGAAGCCAAGGCGTGGGAGGAGGAAGACATGGCTATGGTGGAGGAGTGAGGACAAAGAAGGAAGGGGGAGGAAGAAGGAAGGGGGAGGAAGAAGGAAAGGGGAGGAAGAAGCAGGAGGACGAGAGTGAACGAGGACGCAGCTTACCTTGGCTATGGTGGAGTACATTGTCAGCTCCTTGGTTGGTGCTCCAGCGGCAAGGACCCTGGGTGGAGTAATGAGGTGAGGAAGGCTCCGAAGGCTGATGTAGGTGGTGGAAGTGGCAAGGTTAGGAAGGCATTGTGTTGTCCTTTGAACATCCAGCCTAGGCCTGGATGCGGCCGCCATAGCTGGATGCTCAACCACGTAAGTCAAAGGTGACTTGACGTTCTTGTCATGCCGGCAGTAAGGGGGGGATTCACTTTCTTTTTTTTTTTTGTGGGGGGGGTGACAATTTGCGCCAATCTATTCGTGGGGGGGATTCACACATTGTTATTCTTCTTATTATAACCACTCATTATTAATAATATGTTGGGGGAGATGGCGGGCAAGAGAGAGATGATGGGGCAGAGAGATGATGGGGGAGAGAGGTGGTGGCGAGTTGAGGGAGGAGTAACATTGGTTCCATCTTGTATTCATGTTCTTCTTCTTCTTGTCCATTCTCCACTCTTCTTCTTTCCTCCATCCCTTCTGTATTTGTGTTTTCAATCTCTATCATTTCATTTGCAATTTAAGGGCATTGTCTCTCTTTGAGTTTGCACTGTGGCATTTCCAGGATCATATTTGTTAAAAAAAATAGACAAAAAGAAGTCGTCTTGGACAACCTCACAGGAAGTGAAGTCACCCAAGATTGACTTTTCAAATCCATGCAGAGTTGGATCACCGGAATAGTCCTGAAACAGTCTGACAAGACCTCTGAGTCAGCGTTGGAGGAGACGTCATGTAAAATAAAAGCAGGAGGAGGTCGACACAGGAGCTCGAAACAGAATTGACAAGGGGCCTCGCCGCACAGCACACGCAACAAAAACGAATCGAGTGCATCTTCCCACAGAAGATGGAAAGATTCATCTCTTTATTTAATATAAGAGGTAAGTACGTTCATGTCACCTTTGAGTATCGAATGGGCAAAAAAAACATGCGTCGGCAAAGAAAACCACGGCGCCGAGTTTGTAAAAGGCGATGGAAGTACTGACGGCCGTGGTGTCAGACCAGGTGTCATATTTACAGGGTCAGCCGTGGTGTCAGAGGGGAAAACACAACGAAAAGAAAATGCCCAACTGATACTTTGGGACTGAAATCGCTCAAACGACATTTCGAGTCGGCGCGTGGTTTCTTTGCCGTCGCAAGTTTTTTTTGCCTTTAGGGTTTGAAAACACACGTCCGCCGTTGTTTCTCAATATAAATAGTAACGAATGTACTTTGTCACCTTCTGTGGGAAGATGCACTCTTCTTCCATTTCTTTTTTTTGTTTTGTGCAATCGGATTCCTCAACGAAGAGGTGGGAGATGTAAACCACTAGTACCATTCCCAACCATTTTGCCGTTTCACGCTGGCCTCCGGCGGCGGCCAGATACGACGCCACCGGCCGCGGCCAGATACGACGCCAAAACTCGGCGCGCGTGGCCCGCGACCGATAGCTGGGAAAGGTACTGGCAGTTTAAACCGCCAGTGCCTTTCCCAGGCAAAAAGAAAATGCCTGCTGGTTAACAAGGCGGCCGGCCCCGGGCACGCACGCCGGTCAGATGCATCCCAAATGCCCCCCGTGCAGGGCCTGCGGAGGACATATGGGAAAGGTATTGGCGGGTATGAATGCCTGTAGGAGGGAAAGAAAAGGAGTGAGGCCTCTCCAGCACACCACGGTCAGAGAACAGAGCCTGGCTCACTTCAAAGGTGCTGAATGAGAAACTGCAGGGTCTGCAAAGAGTCGCACAACATAGAGAAAAGACTGCTACGACCAACAGGCCTAGCGCAGTTGGTATACCCATGAACAGTTGAAATAACAGACCCGAGTTCAAGTCCAGATGCAGTCAGATTAACAAAGTTACATATTGGGGAAATTACGCGGGAGTCACAAAAATGAGTTATAATTGCGCTATGGGCCAAGATACAGTTTCAAATTGCAATTTGGGCAAAAATGTATACAACCCAGCTTTCTGGCGAGGTAGGGTGCCCGAAGTGCAATTGCAAACTGTACCTTGCCCCCATAGTGCAATTATAACTCTTTTTTTTTTTTTTTTTTTTTTTTTTTTTTTTTTTTTTTGGCAACAAGGCTCTAATCTATTCGTGGGGAGCAGCACGTGCTGGGAACCGGTTCCAGCGTCCCATATGGAAACTTTCATAGAATTTTGAAAGTTTGAGATACCGGGGCCATTGCCCGGCTTTGGCTTAGAAAAAATTGAGCTACTTAGAAAATTACTACGACGAAATTCAGAAATAGGCAAAATTCAGACAACGACTCAGAAACCCCCCATCAATCCTCTTTACCTCACTCCGGCAAGACTTAAACACCCTGGACTTTTTGGAAAAAAAAAGAAAAAACAAAGAAAAAAAAAAGACTTACTGCAGCAGAATCACCATCTCCGCTGCTGCTGTACCCTATTTCCATCCTATGAGCTAGCCCTCTCACTAGTAGGACGCTTCATATCCCATCATCAGATTCTACTTCTCCCCACTCACCTCATTTTTTGAGAAACAAAAACTTATGCACAATTCAGAAAAGGACTCAGAACCCCCCAAACAATCCCCTGTACCCCACTCGTTTTTGTAACTCCACTGAAGTTACCCCTTACATATTTCTGAAAAAAAAAAAAAAAAGATTATAATATAAGGCACAAATTTCCAGATAGTTGGCTACCCTCTTCAACCGGATTTAATGCAAGGCGGTCACAATAGTTGTAAGTCCAGGAGAAACTGAGACAGATTTCGGTCTAAGTTACAGCGATAATGACCAGGCGTTCTCTTCAGGTGAAGCCAGCGGCACTCCTTCGCTTTGGAGTCCAGGGGCCAAGTTCCACTTGGGACCCGAATTCTCAACTTCCGACCGTACATTACGAGGATCAACGGCCAGAAATGAAGAATAGAAGTACTATTGAATAGATAAGCCCTCAATTCGGACAGTTCTCTTGCCACCACCGGGATGGAGGGCTTACACAGGGACTTAAAATAA
>BFEA01000475.1:457260-468207 GCA_003427395.1 Chara braunii
TTTTTTTTTTTTTTTTTTTTTTTTTTTTTTTTTTTTTTAATGGGAACAAAGCTCCAATCTATTCATGGGGAGCAACACGTGCTGGGAACCGGTCCAGCGTCCCATATAGAAAATTACATTTGATTTTGAAAAGATTGAGAATTTGCAGTACCGGGGCCACTACCCGGTTTTGGCTAAGAGCTAGATAAAGAGATACAAACAGTCTACCGAAAATAGGCAAAAATTCAGGAACAAACTCAGACCCCCCTCCATCCTCATTACCTCACTCCGGCAAGTCTTACTGCAGCAGAGCCATCATCTCTGCTGCTGCTGTGCCCTATTACCATCCTACCAGCTAGCCCCCTCACTAGTAGGACACTACCTAGGCAAAGTTTCAGGAACCGTCTCGAAAACCCCCATCCATCCTCTTTACCTCACTCCGGCAAGACTTACTGCAGCAGAGCCACCAACTCTGCTGCTGCTATACCCTATTTCCATCCTACCAGCTAGCCCCTTCACTGGTAGGACACTTGATATCCCGCCATCTACGTCCACCACCAACCAGTGTTGTTCTGACTTTAGATTTATGAGTATAACAGCAATTCGAGACCACCAGAAGCAACTAAAAGACAATTTTGAAGGTTTGGGATACCGGGGCCATTACCCGGCTTTGGCGAAGAAAAATTGGAGCTAGATGCAAAATTCAGAAAATAGCCAAAAATTCAGGAAGCGCCTCAGAAAACCATATCCATCCTCTTTACCTCACTCCGGCAAGACTTACTGCAGCAGAGCCACCATCTCCGCTGCTGTGGTACCCTATTTCCATCCTATCAGCAAACCCCCTCACTAGTAGGATGCTTGTTATCCCGCCCGGTACTTCTCCCACTCATGTAAGCAAAAGTTCAGAGAACGTCCCAGAACCCCCCATCCATCCTCTTACCTCACTCCGGCAAGATTTACCGCAGCAGAGCCACCATCTCCACTGTTGCTGTACCCTATTTCCATCCTACCAGCTAGCCGCCTCACTAGTAGGACGCTTGATATCCCACCCTCCACCACCAGCCAACCGCGACGTTCTGTCATCGAACCACCACAGATCTATGAATATAACTACATCAGAGAAGCCTACAGTGTGTGGCAAGAAGCCCCCAGAATCCTGAAGCGTTCTCCATCCGAAAACAAATCCGACTTACTCATGAAAAATGAGAACCCATTGGGATTATCTGGAAACCGATATAAACAAGAAACCTGTTGGCCCAATGTTATCAACCGACTATCCTACGACTGCCTTGACCCACATATCCAAGATACCAGGCTCTTCCAGGCCTCATACCCCCAACCGCAGGGTTACAGGGCGGCGCGACCCACCGCAGCTCCGACCCCCACCGTCCTAATACCAGCTCATAGTTAACCACTGGACTGCCTTCCACCCTCGACAGTTCCCCAGATCTCTCTACCAGACCTTTAACCCCCGCATACTCAGGTTACAGGGCAGCGCAACCAAACCCCAGCTCCGGCCAGCGTCGTTCTGGCATCGACCAACCCTAACCTCATGGACATGATGGCAATAACCCACCGTCGGATAATGTGTTGAACACACCGCAACAACTAAGGCTTCGAAATGCCCGGTTTCCTCCATGCACCGGTCGTGCTAAACACCCCCAAACCACATGAACACTCCCCCTGACCCCCCTCCGGCAAGACTTATCACAACTGAGCCACCATCTCCTTTGTTGCTATGCCCTATTTCAGTCCTACCGACTGACCTCCTCGCCAGCAGGACGCGTCACCTCCCTCCCACTACTAACCCCTCTCAAACAGGAGAGTATCACAACGACCAGTGCAATAACGAAACAGGAAAAACAAGATTCAACAAATTCAGGAGACCATTGAAATTCTAAAAAGTTAAAGATCACTATTCAGGATCAGAGACGAAACCCTGATTTACGATCGTCAATATGAAAAGAACAAATCGGGAGTTATTCATAAATTATGGAGATCATTTATGATCCCACTGTCTTAAATCAGATTTGTGGATTATTCTTCACGAATTTCATTGAGAATCTGAAAAGTCGGAAATCATTATTCGAGATCAGAGGCGAAACAATGATTTACGATCATTAACATGACTTTCAAAAGCCTACTTTTAGGCATCGGAGATCAGAAATGAATTTGCAAAATCTGTCTGAAACATCTTTTAGAGTTTAAGTTTTTGTTTTTTAAAGTAGTTTAAGAAATCAATCTAAGATGTTCATTTTTGGACTTACGAATATCAGAAATCAAGAAAACAATCCAGACTGTAGATAAGATCATTGTTAAAGGAAGGTACTACGTGGCAAGGATCGTACTCATGACTAGGAATTGCGCAGAAAATCGCCGCGAACGATACCAAGAGATGTCGAAAAAAAACGAAACATTATCAAGTTGAACATCAAGCGAAAAAAAGTACGAAATCGTCCAGTCAATCAATCTAGAAAAAACATTCGAGAATCATGAATAAAAAATTCCAAATTATTATCAATGGTAAAACAACAAAATTAAAAAGCTCGGTTATGAGGTCATTAGTGGACTTCAAATGCACGCGTGGGTTAAATTCCGAATCAACAAGAACAGCCTCCTATCCCATCTTCCTCACCCCACCGCTTGCCCCCCACCCTTCAAACCCTACCCCTACGCCTTTGGGGAAGGAAGGACTCCCCTCCTCCCATTGTTAGCTTCTCAGGCTCAAAGCAGAACTAACACCAAAGACAAGAAAGACCATCTTCAATTCCTACCGGGAATCAAAAACAGTGTGACACCCCCTCGCCAAACCTGTTGGCGAGTCGCCACAGGGAGTTCAAGAACCACCCTACCTAACCACTTACTGTACAACTGGGAAAGAGGGAAGGAGGTTTCACCTATCGCGTCGCCTCTTCCACACAACCATAGCTCACTTAGGTAGACTTACCTTCCGGATGATATATTAAGCGGGCAAAAATCGAGTGGATAGTCAGGACAACCATCGATATGGACCGCAACTGGAAAAGAAGACCGATGATTCACCGACGCCGCCTCCCCTCCCCATATACTTTGCATAATCCCTTTCCCACCATTCACAGCAGGTTGGCACCCCGCAAAAAAAACGCCTATGAGTGCGTGTTTTTCATCACGCCATTTCCCATCACCACGCCATTCCTCAACCGTTGTTCTCCCGCCGTTGTACCTGCTGCCAATACCTACGTGCAAGAGCATCCCACATCCACCGGGTAGTCCGGTCGGGCGCAATGCTCCCGGTAGCGCTGCGCCCCTCCTATGAGGCAATTGGAAAACATTCAACACTCAACACTGTAGTAACTCCAACAATTTTGAGGTAGATTTTGGGTCACATTGGGTCCTCCCGGTTCCCTGTTGAACATTTTGGTGACCCTTTGGTCAGCGGCCTGTGGAGCGGCCGGAGGACCCAATTTGCGACCACCTTTGGAGGTGGTAGTAAATGCCTTTTCAATTATTTATTTTTCCATGAGATAATTGCCGAAAAATTTGTGGATGAAGAAAACGGTCTGCCAAACAACTGTATAGGCGGGATTTGGGGCAAGTGGTCTTTTCGGAGCGCCTCGTATAGTCCCATCATGCACACAAAGTTACAAACACTTGCACTTACTGTATGCTACCCAAATTCCCAAATTCACAGTACCAAATGCCGCAAGCACGCAAACACTTCTTGGACGTGTGACCAGGCGGGTAGGGAAAGTCTCAAATTCACAGTACCAAATGCCACAAAAATTTGTTTGACTGCCCCTCTGTAAAGCCTGATGAGACCTGAATCCTTGTCTTCCTCAAAGAGGAGATATAGATTTGTGGAGGCGACGCGTGTAGGTCCTTCGTATTGAGGAAGGGTTGCAACCACACCCGTGGAGTAGTATTTGGTAAGGTGGACTTTCATTTGCCGTCTGAAATCCCCGTCCCTCAAACTTGTGAGGGACCAAATGTTGTAAAATCTCCATCCTGTCAACCTGACCCCTCCCGGAGTTGAGGATAAACCGATTTTTATTTTGTCCCCCGCCCGTCTCAAGGGAATGATTGCAACCCCGTCGGCTTTCGAGAGAGGTTTCTCGTATTTCCCTATCGCAACTAACTGCCTGACTTTTTTTATCCGTTGTGCGTCGTCTTCCTCTGGCAACCGCTCTCCACTACTCTCCTCTTGAACCCCATCTGGTGTTTTCGATGTTGTCCAGTTCATTGGGGGATGAAACTGCAACATAGTGATATATCTGATTCTTTGAAATATTTCTGGCCACATGATATGAGAGGGGGGGCCCACTTCCAAAGCGCCCCTCAGGGTAGGACTGTGGTCTAACATAGCAAATATCTTAAGTACATAACTCATTAGGGGACCCAGGGAATTGGGCTTGTAGCCCCTCCATCAGCCAGTCTGCGATTGCACGAAGTTTTTGGTCCGTGTCCATATCCCCGGGGGGGGGGCCCAGATTTTCTGGCTGGTCTACCTCCATTGCCACCACATCGGGGGGGGGGRGGGGGTCTGGGGGCACTTCTACCTCCATAGGCTGTGGTTCGAGGGCGTCTACAAAATGGTATGTGTCCTCCTTTGCTTCTGACTGTATCTGTCCCTCCTTCCCCTGTGCCCCACTGTCATTTGGGGGGGATGAATTGACCCCCTTTGTTTCTATTTGCGTCACTCCCCTCTTCCCCCTTGCTTCTGCCTGTAAGGGGCGCGCCCATTTTTTCTTCTCTTGAGCCCCTATTTTCTTAAGGGAGGATGGTTTGTCCCCCTTAGGCTCTTGTGACGCTTCGATGCCCTCGCGAGGTGTGACCTGGCCTGTAAGTACTACAGCTTGGAGGTATGAGGTTGAGATTTTGAATAGGCGCTGGAGGACCTCTTCCCAGCTAATGTCCAACGACGGACCTTCCTCCACAAGGCTTTTAACCATAGGACTAGCTTTCAGGGCCAAGGTTAACTGAGTTTGAGCCTGCCCCCAGAAATCTAGCGAGGCATCCGTGAAGTGGAGCTGCAAACCCCGCAGTATCCAGTCCAAAAACAGTCCCACTTTCCCCTTTTGGGTATGACAGGAAGGGGATAATGGGTTCTCCTTCCCTACCACCGGAGGTACGGGTCATGAGCCCCTTCTACCAAATATAGTTTGTCCTTCTGCTGATCCATGTGGCTGGCTGCCCCTTGACTTGTCTGCACCTCCCCTGTGACCGAGTCCCTAGGCTCATCATTGCCCGAATCCTTCGATGAGAGGTCCTTGAGAATCGCAAATCTGTTCTGGCATTTTTGTATCATCGGGCATGACTCCTGTGATTGAGTTGGCTTGCTCGAGTGGATCGGGCCTTTCTGCACCTTCTGGCTGTTAGTGCCCTGACCGGCGGTCTTGCCTGGAACCAAAGCACTATCCCGTATGTAATCCCCCGGATTCGGGCCACAGTCCTTGCCCGACTCTGCTCTTGGCTGCTGCAACGAGGGTGTGGCAACTTTGGGAGGGGGGTCCGGGAGGTGTAGGACCTGGTGCAACTCCACCGTTATGGGTGGTGTCCACGAAGACGGGGGTCTGGCACTCCAGTTGGGCTCCCCCTTCTGATCCCATGACCAACCTATGATCTTCCCCTCCTCATCCCTCTTGTTGTCTGATTACTCAGGTGGTGGGGGCAAGTAGAATCCGTGAACAGGTGTCCGTATGCCTGGCATTTGAAGCACCACGGCCTTAGTTTGTGGGTCGTATGAATTTTAAATTTTATGTCCCCCACCCGGAAAGGAATAATATCATCAAGGGAAAAAGGGCACCCTGGTGGGAGGTTAGTTGCCAGCATCAAATAGTCATCCCGTTTGGCGACATGAGGGGACAGGGGGTCAACGAAATCGAGGATGTCAAATTTCTCCCCGAAGTCCTGCACGAAGGGAGTCTGAACCTCAATGGGGATATGACGAAATTCTACCAAAAAGTGCTCCGCCATTAGCTGGTCCCACCTTTCCTCAGGGCGTTGTTGTCGGGGGGGGGGGGCAAGGGTAGATACGAACCTCGGATCTGTCGCACCTGATTGCTCGCCAGGCTTCCATTTTATGTTTGTCTCCTTCATGTCTACTAATTACCGTGACAGTTGTAGATGAAATTGGTTGGAGCAGAAAGAGATCCCGAGCTTCCTCCATACTTTCCCTAAGAGATGCTAATCGCTTCCGTATCCATCCCACTTTCTCATTGGTGGATTTAAACGCGGCATCATCATAGAATACCCAATTGCTGGCATGAGATCTATACAGGTCATTTCTGTTCCGTACCTTCGCAGCAGGGAGAGTCTTAATCATGGAAAACCTTCCACCTTGATTATAAACTTTTGACTCAGGCGGTGTGAGCATGTGGGACATGAAAAAAACTCCAGCCGATGACAGGCTATCCAATAGGATCGTCCACTCCTTTTCTCCCCCTTCGCCCTTTCGAAGGATTGAAATTGTCTGTCCGACATGTGGTTTGCAAAGGCGGGCAACCCACGAGGAGGAGGAGAGGAAGGGGGACTGCCCAAAAGGGAGGGGGGGAAGTTCCTTATGTTTCTCCTTGTCCTGAATGGCTTTCTGAGCTGCTTCCAGTACTCGAGTGTCCTGAGAGGAGGGCTTTGACTGCCATGTGAGTCTGCGGGAGCTATGTTGTCTAACTGCTCCTCTGTAAAACAGGGTAGAGTCGACCTTCAGATGCGCCCACTAGTTTCTGCGACGCATTCTGGGCTTATCCCGGTCCTAAGTCATGATTGCCCTCTCCCTTTTCTCCTCCTGTCCCCTCGTTCCGGCCCCTATGCTGTAGCACTCGTTTGGACTTCTCAAGTGGTTAGGGTCGAGGAGAGTCGTGGTGCAGGAAAAATGTAAAGGAGAGCAGACCGTCGTCTTATTTTCTCGCCTCGAAACGTTTGTGTGATTATTCGGTAGCGATTGCTGCAGTGTATTCGTCAAACTAAAGCCCGGAGGCTGTGAAAACCGTAAGTTCCACGGAGGTTCCACGCAGACTATTTTTGCGGTGCCCTCCTCCCCTTATTTTTGACCTTGTATTTACTCGTGAATTTACCCCCCCTGATTAGTATGTCTGAAGGATCGAAATTACCCCAGCCGTTCAATAACTTCGCATACGACAGGCCCCAACACCTCTCGTAACGACGGTTACATCAAGGAGATGGCCCGTCCCCGCAGATTGAAGATGTCAACAATTTTGATTCCCGTAATTTTATCCCCCTGCCCAGCCGTTCTATAACCGACACCTCTCTTAACGATGCTTTCATCAAAGAGATGGCCACTCCCCGCAGATTGGAGATATCAACAATTTTTAATACGGCTGTCCCCAAAACCTTCAACAGAATCCAGAAGGTATATCCGACTAGATTCGAAGTCCTAACTGTGTAAAAAACAAAAAACTCATTTGCCGACACCATGCAGCGATCCTGAAATTTCAATACAACTACGGTAAAACTACCTATAGCAGGTTGAATCCAAAACGGGTTACACCAGGCTTCGAATAACGAGGCCTTACCTGATATAGCACCTCAACTCTTTCATGGTCCAACCTTCCACGACATCAGATCTCTCCACCGGGGAGAACACTGTTTTTCCGGGGGCCCTTGAGGATATCTGTAGTCTGGAGGTGAAAGCACTGCTGGTTCCTTCAGATCGTGTTGCTCATGTTGTTCTTGACTCCATTCTGCTTGTTGTAGATGCCTTTTAATTCGTTGCTCACATAAGAACGCCCTCCTCCAGCTTGTCACGGGATCCCACCACTCCAAAGATGTGGTGAGTCTCATCGTAATCACGGATCCGACACACCCTTAAATAAACCCCTAGTCATGTCGCCTTTGCTGCCCCCAGATTTCCATGCGCGTATCCCCCTTCTCCCCTCACCGTACACAGTCGCGTGTGAATCGTGTCACCTTCGCTTTCCGGGCCCATCATATGTACTGAAGTCACCTTCCCCACTTTCCACAAAAAGCACCCCTGTACTCACATCGCCTGTACTATCAGTACACCCCTTGATTCTTCGTGCTAATTTCTCCCGTCTCCATATTCAATCATGCATGCTTCGTGTCACCTTCCACTTCCTGGACCCTTCGTGCGTATTGGTGCCACTTCCTCTCTTTTCTCCACTCACCGAACTTGATCACATGCACTTCTTGTTACCTCGACGTTTGTCCCCCACCTCCATCATACTTCATACGTAGTCGTGGCAGCTGCGTCTACCCTCCCTTTCCTTCGTACCCCAGTGATCACATGCACTTCCTGTGACCCCGACGTCTATCCTCTGCCTCCATCATACTTCGTAAGCAGTCATGGCAGTCGCGTCTTCCCTCGCTTTCCTTCGCACCCTAGTCGGACAGCGCCGTAGCGATACGAGCCTGTCGTAGCGCCGACGCTAGGTAGCGTTTGTACTCGTCCTCAAGTTGTCTATCTGCCATAAGTTGTTTCAGCATGAGGACGTCCAGGCCATAGCTCGCCACATGGGAGGGTGTCAAACTCTGACGTTGGGATGTGAATCTGCGGTCCATTGCGGGGTCAAGCGTGATGTTGAAGTCACCTGCTATCATAACTGGGGCATCATCATGCAGGTGGTGGTGAAGGGCAAGCCAAAGGTTCACTCTCCGTACGGAATCATTGGGCGCATAGACGCTGACCATGTAAAAATCTTCGCCTTCATATTGCATTTTTACGCAGATTCATCTACCTCGGTGTTTGTCGTAGTCCACTGAGAGCGGTTTGAGCTTGGAAGAGGGTGGGAGCCAGATGGCCACTCCGGCAGATGCTCTTTCCATAGCAGGTATATAGTAAGATGTGTACGACCAGACACTTTTCTCATTTGCCGTATGGGCCGGTGTGTGCTGCAAATGAGTTTCTTGGATGCAGATCACATCTGGCCACGCTCTCGTCAGCGGGCATCTGAGCATGTCCCAAATGGAATTTTTTTTTACCTTGCGATGATTGAACCAGGCCGTTCACGTTCAGTGAGCGAATGTCAATATCCGCTCCTGCCAGCTTAGCTGCCCATTGGGGCTGCCTCCTGATCGGGGAAAAACCGGGGGGGATGAGGGGCGTTGAGGGGATTGGGGAGGCACTAGGGGGGCAGGTGTACGAACGGGGACACAAGGAGTGTGCGGGGGTGGAGTTCCATCTCAGGAGGGTGAGCAGAATGCGGGCCCATTGTTTGGAGTTCGTTCACCCCGAAGTGAACAGGCTGGGGGCCTGCATCATCGTGCCTCTTATTTAATCCATTCCTGAGGGTTGGGGAATGCGTGTTTGACTGCATGTCTGTATCAGCATTAATTTTCATCATGGTTTGCAGTCATCCACAACCGATTCAGTCCTTAGTTTTTACTGGGAGAACAAATGGCGGGTCATCCCACTGGTTATGTTCGTTAAGCACATTGTCCTCTAGGAGGATTTGCATGAACAACAGGACCATGCTGAAGGTCCAGGCAAGATTTGTTCTGAATCGGTCTGTGCAGAGGTTCATGAGGTCGTGGTGAGCAAACCATGTGAATCTTGTCGGTGTTTTTAGGGATGTGGTTTTGTAATCCATCAACACAATGACCGGTATAACACCGTTTGGGAATGATGGTGAGGAATGCAGAACGGGCCCCTGGACTTCATCTATGTGTGTTTCTTGGCGCCAATATTTAAGACGCTTATAAATTCCTGCGGTGGAGGAATTGCCCCTCCATCCTTCCACTGTAAGGCCCTTCAGGTCCAGTGGCTATTCGGGATAGCAGTCTAGAGGAGGTCTGAGTCCCAACCGCCATTGCCCACCATCTCTTTCCCAAGTCAGTGGAAGTATGACCACTCCCGATGGAGTTGCCACCGGGGCATCATCATCCACTTGGATTCTCACCCTATCTCTCAGTTTTCGGGGGGGATGGTCCTTAAGTGTGTCTGCTTTCAAGTCTGTTGGTATGGTGTCCAGAACAGCCTTCTCAAGTTCACTGCTGCACATGAAGACAATGTCTATTGTGGCACAGACATGAGGAATGGGTCGTTATGCACTTGCTGATTTTATCTGGATAACCTTTACCAAGCTTCTCACTTCGGGGGAAATGTTTTAAATTAAATGTAGATTTACTGTTTTGACTTGTCTCCTCAGATCGCCCTCCCTTATTTTGACATTGATATCCTCCCCTGGTTTGCGGCTCACAGGACATTGAATCCCATTTTAATTGTCCATGGTGTGGGCAGAGGAACTTCTGATCCTATTGGTAACCAATTCTAGGCAGTGAAAGCATGGGTCCCTCGGCTCGCCTAGTGGAAATCCCCCGCACACAGTCGGTCGTTCTCCATCAAACAAGGGAATTCCGTGTTTCTCAAGTTTCCCCGTCGTCTTAGTTGTTCGCCTTCCCAGTACTCGCGGTACTCTTGATATCTTAGTCTTTCACGATCGATGATCCAAAATGGACTTTCCTCGACCATTTCTCGTTAATGGATTCGATTTCCGACATCCTTTTAATAAGTTATGGGTCGACTCATGCAGATGCGCGCATCACGCCTGAGCGGGTTCCCTATGTCGCGATAACGATCGTATCCTACATGCAAGTATCCTACTCATGCTAGGTAGAGGGAGATTCAAATGTTTCATTCGTATCCATACCATCCATGTGACGAAAAGGAGAGAACAGAAACAGAAAGAACTCAGACATCCATAGCGGGTGCTTCCAATCAGGTGTAGATAGAGAAGGGAATTAAACAAGCATCGCAAAACAAGATCGGGAATCCGAAAAGGTCTTTAATGAAGAAGAGTTCACACCCATTCATGCATTCATACGAGGCAACAAGGCAGCAACGAAAATCCGATACGATTTACAATCGAAGGCCGCGATAATATCGACCATATCCGGATCCAAATGTATACAGATGATAGAGGAAAACAAAGGAACAACAGGGAAAATAACCTTATCCCACACCCACACAACTGCTCTCTTTCTCTCTTTCTCTCTCTCTCTCTCTCTCTCTCTCTC
>BFEA01000475.1:470059-480524 GCA_003427395.1 Chara braunii
AGAGAGAGAGAGAGAGAGAGAGAGAGAGAGAGAGAGAGAGAGAGAGAGAGAGAGAGAGAGAGGGTTGACAAACTGGGGGATTCGCAACTGTGTTTTGTTGTCGCTGGTTTACTAGGTACTTCATGGCTGTTTTGTGGAGTTCTTGTTTACAGGCTCTTTGTGTGGTTAGGGCTTCGCTTTGGTCCAATGCATACATGGTTGGAGTTTGGTTGGACGCATATATGATTGGGGGAGAGTGGACAAGGGGTGCTGATTTTAGCAAGATGGGAGGTAGAGAGGGCTGTTTCACTGGGAGGGGGTGGGACAGGAGGAAAGGGGGAATTCCAGCTCTGCTGGGGCATACTCTAGCCTAAGGGGGAATTGTGTGCTGTTGAGGGAGCGGGAATGGCCGTTTAGGGGGTTGTTCTGAACTGGGGCCGGTGTGGTGAGGGGGCACCTTCCGGCGGAGGCAGTGTATAGACAGAGGGACATTTTTTTAGCATGGAGTAATTCCCAATTTTTTTTGTGAGTTCTTCATGATTTTTTGAGCTTCGAATAGACACCGGAACCACTACAGGATGAGGGGTTATTTCTCGTTTTGTGGTGGTAGAAGGTGGTTTTCTCTGCCTTTGTCTGAGTCAAATTTCTCTGAAGGAGGGCAGGAGGGGGGGGGTAGAACCGAAGGATGGAATTTAGTCAGGAGGTTCTTAATGGAGAAATGGTTGTTAGGCAAGTAGGTCAGAAGAACGAAGCTGGGACGACACAGGCCGGTGCTGGAGCTTTGGCTCTGTGACCTGGGGGGGCTTGAGGCTTGTGGAGTTATGTCGAGGGTGGAAGGCATAACCAGATCGGTCGACGAAGCAGTCGCCGGGGTATTAACCCTGTAACCTGTTCAGAGGCTTGCCGTTAAGGGTAGTGTCGAGGGAGGAAGGCACTTCCTGTCCGTCAGAACTAGGTTGGTCAGAACTGGGGAAGGTTGCTATGCCCTGCTACCCTAGCAGGAAGGGGGTGAGAGATCAAGTGAGTTCTAGTACGAGGACTGAAAGCCTGGACAAACTTTCCGTCTGTTGAGGGGGGAATTTTGGATAGTGGGTTGTTTCAGTTTTGACCCCCCGCTTATATAGTTTTTCATGCCTTTACAAATATTTTCAAAAAACAAAAAGATTTAGTAAAAAAAGTGGGAGGAGGGGATGACGGGATATTATGCATCCTACTAGTGAGGGGGTTTGCTGGTAGGATGGGAATAGGGTACAATGGCAACAGAGATGGTGACTCTGTTTTAGTAAGTCTTGCCGGAGTGGGGATAGGGGAAGGACTGGGGGATCTGAGGGTATGAGTTTTTTTCTGAATCGTGCACATGTCTTGCCTTTTCTCTCAAAGAGGTGAGGGGGACAAGTAGATGGTTGGATAATAAGCGTCCTACTAGTAAAGGGGCTAGCTCGTAAGACGGAAATAGGGCACAGGAGTAGCGAAAGTGGTGGCTCTGCTGCAGTAATTCTTGCCGAAGTGTGGTAAAGAGGATTGATGGGGGGTTTTGAGTCAGATTTCTGAATTTGACTGAAGTCTGACATAGTAGCTCAAATTTTTCTTAGCCTAAGTTGGGTAATGACCCCAGGATCTTAAAAAAAAAAAAAAAAATGGAGTTTGAATTTTTTTTGATGATTGCTTAGGATATAGAGTTTTGAATATTGTGTACAATTTTTTTTGTGATAATGATAATTAGTCTAGACTCTAGAGATTCGAAGATTGCTTAGGATGTAGAGTTTTGAATATTGTGTACGATTCTTGTTGGGTGTTTGTATTAATGTTAGTTAGGTTAATTAGGGCTCCCTATCTAATTCGTATATTTAGGGTTTCAGAAAGACGCTCCTGGCCTGAGCGGTGTGAAGAAGGCGAAACTGAGGCAGAATGACGCACGCCAGAGGATGGTCCGATCGACGGCCAGGCGAAGAATTGTGGAAGGTAAGCAGGTTTTAGAAAACATGTTGCAAAGCCTGTAGATGGGAGACCTCAAGCAGCTGTGCGCAAAGTACAACATCAAGTATAAGGGGATGTCGCAGGCGCGCGTGACCCTTAGAAAAATTCCGGGGGTTATCGTTACTGTCACAGAAGACATGGCGGAGCCCGAAGAAAGTGGGGAGGAGGCGTAGACGAAGTACCGGGAAGGTGACCACGAAGCATCAGAATCCATTGTGGATGAAGCTGAAGAGGGTGAAGTTAGCGAATCATCGGATGAACCAGAGGAAGACGAGGAGGACAATGAAGTGTCACATGACGTGGAACCATCGGCGAATTAGCGACCGGACAGTCCTTCGGGTACGGGCCTTTCAAGTGTGGTTCACAAGAACATGGTGCGAAGATGTAGCTTAAGGCTGGCAGGACTCGTTAAGGACCGGTGTTGGCGCGAATGTCGGACTATCAACCGGACGTATAGGTTAGCCACGAGATCGCTGATACTTGGAGCAGAGATAAAGTGGCGGAAGCGGTTATCGGGACTGTTGTGTGACAGCAAGGTGATTGAAGATGAGACATCGAAGGTGTGTGTCTACATTTGGTTGTCTCCGTGGTGCAGACACTACTACATCGGCAAGACGGTGCGCGACGGCTTACACACAAGGTGGAGGGAGCATGTACGTTCCGTTAGGAAGCCAGATCACGGGCGACAATGTAAACTATACTCATGGGTGTGTAAATTTGGAGTACACAAGTACGTGTGCTTACCATTGTGGATAGGCAATCCGACGGATGTCGATCATGTCGAGAGAACACTGATCAAGAGATTAGATCCCTATCTCAACACATCGGATAGACGCGGACGACTGAGCAGGAGGAAGGCTAAACATGGTGGTAGGGTCACTGTCATCGATAGACCTATGTAGGCTGACATACCGATCCTCTTCATCGATGATAGTGGGTTTAGTTCGACAGCTCTAACATGTCTTATTAAACTGGAGGCTATCATCCAGTCGACTAGTGGGACATTTTGGATTGAGGGCTGGAAGGTGGTGAAGAGGAAGTTTGGTGATACCATCATTTTGGTCGACGGACGAAGGATGACTTTAAAGGAGGGACGACTGACAGTAGAAGCGGGTTGCGTAATGCGGGTGGTATGTTGTGTTCAAACCACTAACCCGTATAGAAAATTAAGAAGGAAGCTCATATCCTTTTTGCGAGCACCATGGACGCGTGCTAATGTATATCGTTATTCCTTGACTCAGATCATTAAACTATATCTATGTATGCGTTCCATTGCATCTAAAAAGAGTCGTGGGATATTAACATAGTATTCGTGAAAACCTAAAAAAAAACAGAAAACCTAACATTTTTTATAGAATGAAAAAGTGAAAGTCAAACTTTTATTTTTGACACATAAAAGAGAGCGTTTTTAACTTTTTCCCGATAAAGGAGGGAAAAAAACTGGCAGAAAGTCCAGCGGTTCTCAAAATGTGCAAGAATTTTTTTTCCAGCTAAGAGCACGTTATAGGACTATAAGTCGTTCTTAGTAGATTGACAAAAAGCATAGCTCAAACAAGACAATCTTAAAGGTCTTCAAGGCGAACTCGAAAGATGTTAAAAAAATAAGTTTCAGTGAATACTCATTTATAGAATTATAAGTCGTTTTCTGAAGTTTGGTAAAAACCAGATTCTGGGAAATCGAGTTTATAGAACTATAAATTAATATAACTCAATTTTTAAGATAATTGTAAAACCCTTGTCAAAAAATATATCTTATGTAAAAGAAGAATTCAAACAACTTTTGCCTGGGAGACATCTTCAAATTCTTAGCCAACCATAATTTAAAATAAAAAAATAAAAACTTATTTAATGAAAAACACTAAAAAATAATATATTTGTCCATGTATGAGAGAACATATCGAAGCAAATGTATTCGTGAACAGAAGAGCATGTGTGCGTATTTGGGAGACCCCCGAATAGGTTCGTCGTGCTACATACCTTATAAAACTATAAATATGATTTTTTCAGATAAACAAAAAATTGGGATAATTCGGTATCTGAACAAACGGTGTTTTGCAAGGTAGTGATTTTTTGTAAAAAACCTTGCTTCTCTCCTCATCACTTCGAGTGGTTCTGAAATAAGTACTTTCCTATTCCTTTTTTGCGGTTAATTTACATCACATAAAATTTTGTTCGTGTAGGAGGCCTGAAAAATATACTATCAGAATCTTTAAAAAGTTCCGTGCAAACCTAACAATTTTTTTTGTTAGGTTTTCACGAATACTATGTTTATTGCGTGGTTGTTTGTCTTGAGTAGCAATACGGAAGTACTCCGTCAATATCAGAAGACGGATAATACTGAGGATTCTTTACTCCCCGGATGTAGATTTGGTGAGGGTCAGAAAACGATTTGCCCAATTGATCTTACTTAATGTAGAACACAAACATCTAGCAAGGACACTGGAAAGACGGATGAGGGTGATGTTCGCTAAGTCAAAAACTATTGGAGATGTACTGCATAACCACCGGAGAATGGTAAGTGACAGACCGGAGTGCCCGTGCGAGAGTCTGATTTTGTCAAAGCAGGATGGGCATGTTGCTTTCAGGCTTTCTGAATATACGGATCAACCACTGCTGTTGAACTCCAGGAACGTTCCATTCCATCCTAATGCGTGTTGTTTGCAGGCGTTGAAGAACGGGATCACGCGAGTTTTGCAGACAATACCTGTACGGTATAAAAAGGAACGGATTACTGAGTTTGAGGTGCACAAGTGTGTAAGGAATCTAGACAGGGTGAGGACAGGCATCAGTATCGCAGATGTTTTGTCACTCAAAAGACAATGCTGTTCGTTAGTATGTGCTCCACTGGACCGAAATCCAGGAGAAAGGTACATTGAGTGCCCATGGGTATACTGGGGACGGATGCACAACATTTTTTAGGTACCTTATTATAAACGGGTAGATTCCACCATGGCAGACGTGCTTGATACTGCATCTATCCCATATAAGGATGCGGGACTGACTAAGTTTGGCGCATGGGACATACAAGGACAGTATGGGTATGCTTATGTGATTCTTAAGGATAGGGATGTTATTAAGAGAAGACCGATTATCCGCACCTTCCAAGAAGCCTCACTCACAGCATCTAAACTCCTCGCTAGGTGTGTCAATTTTCTGGTGATCTCTTTAAATGTGGGTTTCGAACTTAGTGGCACAAACGGTCTGGTCACACGGATAGAACAAGTCAACAAGAAAGTGTGGTCTTGTTTTGCGGAAGAAGGGCAAGTTTCCTGCTGCACATTTGATGTTAAGGAAATGTTCACATGTCTGGAGCACAACCACATCGAAAAAGTTATGGATTGGCTAGTGTGTCAGCACCTTTGGGCTCAGAACACACATTTGAGAATCAAGATACAGGGGAGGAAGATAGGCATGGGAAAAGCCAATGGAACCTGGGGGTGGAAGACCGTAAAGATCAGGGATTTGCCGAAGCTGTTACGCTTTGATATCTCGCATGCATATTTTTTGGTGCAAGGAACACTGATGAGGCAGACACAAGGTATTCCGATGGGAAAAGGGTCAAGCCCACCTATTGCTAACCTCGTATGCACATATGATGAGTATTGTTGGCAACGTACTCTGGGGACGGACGAGGCATTTCTGCTTGGAATTTGTTTTGTGGATGATATCTTTTTGGCCATCATTCACCACAGGATGGACATAGACAAGGCACAGCGGCTGTACGAGTGGTTCAAGGATTGCTACCACCCCTCACTGAAGATCGAAGCGACGGCGGATGCGCAGGATGAGACGATGAAATATCTGGAGACGGAAATTCGAAAGAATGATGGGCAACCCCTCCTGAAGTGCTTTCATCGGCTTAAGAACCAAGAAGCACTCCGCGAGGGGTTTTCTGGGCGCTTTCGTTCGATAAAGCACTTCAGGAGTTTTGGTCCGAAAAAATCAAAATCACTTACAATATTGGGTACCTTGCACAGGATTGTGACGAACACAACGGAGCAAAAGGACATTGTTGGCGTTATTAAGCTCTTTTGCACAGAGGCCAGGAGTTTGGGTTATCCCACGGATAGCCTGGTTGAGGCCATTTTGGCAATCCGACGGACTAGGCTAAGGAGGGCGGTAGCACGGGAGATCTTGCACTGGCTACAGACTACAGAAGATGGCCAACTGGATTTGGATCAGTAGCACGCACAGTTATAATTTTCATTCTTTTTCATTCTTTTTCATTCTTTTTCATTCTTTTTCATTCTTTTTCATTCTTTTTCATTTTCGGTTCAACGAACTTACGAGTGACGGGTGTAGTAAGATTCGGACTGCGGACCACGGAATGTAACTGTTTTTGCAGATTACGATACCCGGATGATTAATGATAATTATTATTAATATATATATTTTGGCGCCACAGACAGGCAGCGCCTCAACAGTTGAGGGATCGACAGAAAGGCGATATGATTTTTTGGCGACACAGGTAGGCAGCGCCTCGATAGGCGATGTACCAGCAGACTTCTGAGATAGGCGGTACGACACAGCGGTACGGCTAAAGTGTAAAATTTGTTGGGGCAGCCTTACTGAATTGGGTCAAAAAGTCGGAGCACGTACATGAAGAGCGGGTTCTACAGTGACTGTTTCTGTCCGAAGGAGATCAGAACGTACTTGGTAATCGGAGGGTCAGGGAAAGCAGGAGGTGGACTGAGACGTTGGGATAGGCTGAGAAGGGACAATATATATACGATACGTCGATAGTAATACGTCGATAGTAATACGTCGCCTGAGTGGACGAGGCAGAAGGGCGATGCTGTGGCGTACTAGTGACACACACAGTTTTGATTTTGCACATTGTGTCCTCCACGACAGTAAAGCCTCACACATTGTGCCATTTTTTCTACWTKAAKTKTGTTTTCTTTTCTTTTCTTTTCTTTTCTTTTCTTTTTTTTTTTTTTYTTTTTTTTTTTTTTTTAGGYTTKTTGGGCTGTCTTCAAATGTCGTGGCTCGGGCTTTGCTTGGCCGGAGAGCCTTGCTCAGCTCCATAGATGCGGCACTCTTGTCAGGGACACTGGGCCCGGTTCCCAGCTTATAATAAATTGTCTTTTCCCAAAAAAAAAAAAGAAAAAAAAAAGAAAAAAAAAGAACATTGGCCCGTAGAATCGACAAGTGGGCAATAACTTCGGTGAATGAAATTTGGCAAATTTTCGAAAAATTCAAAAATATAAAAGGGAATTTGGGGTCACCTCCAGAGGTGACTGCATATTTTCTTGCCCCACGGCTTCCCAGGCCGCTGACAAATGGGCACACGAATAGTACATTTGGCACTTTGGCAAATCTTTTGGACCGGCTGTCTACGCTTTTTGTGGGGGGAATTTGGTATAATAGGTCCCAGTGTGAGTATGCCCTGAGGCAGGTCTGGGCCTTGATTCTTTTCGCATTTTTGCCCTTGACTCAAAATTTATTTTCAATCCCCCATTTTGCCAAAAGGGGTCGCTTTCCTAGAGCTCAACCTGGAAACTTGCTTTTGCCGGGGGATTTCAAGCCTCGCCAAATATCCTCGGCCACCCCTCTACTCTGATCCACCTCAATCCGCTTTTTTTTAATTTTATTGTTTTAATTTATTATTATTATTATTATTATTTTGAATCCACCTCAATCGGCAAGGGTACTGAATGCTTTGGAGGTTGTATCAGGACCCATCACAAGACCTTTCATACAGATACTCTGGATGCCAGGCGTGAACAGTCTCGCTACGGGGCCCACCCTGATGCTTCCTCATGAATCCATACGTGGTCTCTTACCAAGCTAACACAGGCAGTGGGGAAAAAAAAAAAACAGGCAGTGTCTAATGTTGCGCGACCACACGAGGGTCAGCGCAGAACCTAGTACCCTTAATACACCCCCCCGAAGGTATCTATAGGCATGAATCCTTTTTTTTTTTTTTTTTTTTTTTAAATCAGGGTGTTGCAGGAATCCTACCTGTGCACAAGCTGCACTCCTTTTTTTTTCGATCTTGTATTTACGGTAGTCTTTTATGAACTAACTGACACAGGCAGCATCTGATGTTGCCCGACCACACCTGGGTCTATCTATGACAGCCCCAGAACCTACCCTCAGTACCCCGCCTGAAGGCACCCATACTCAACTATTCTGTTTGTTTTCCCTCTGTATGCATGTAGTCTGTAATCTGCGTCGGATCCGTAGTATGTGGATTAAATTTGTAAATGTGCCTTGTCCAATGTGATTATCTGTGACGTTGTTGCAAATGATCTTCCCCTTAGTTATATCTCATCCATCTGTACCAAGTGCCTAGCCTAAGGGCATATTACTCACGCCAGGACTTTTTCTACTCCTCTGAGGACATAATCGTGGTCAGGTGCATCCGTCGTGAAGGCGGGCAAGTACGTCCAAGAAAGTCCTAGTGTGAGTATGCCCCAAGTCATCTGTGATCTTTTTTGGTTTCTACGTTCCCAATGTACTGCATATTTCTTTAATCCACAAGACCTGGTTCTATCTGATACTCTGATTAATGCCCCCTAATACCCTACCAACCTACTGGAAGCTGTGGAATCTTGACATCCTGCGATGCAAGGTAGCCCTGGTACTAGGCTGGTAGAGCACCCCAGAATCTGCTCCTGCTGCCACAAGGACAGTCACCATCCCATGATGATGGGTTCCGGGAATGATGCTCCCCTTGTCGAGGCCCTAGTAGACCCCTTAGAATGCCCTACTCCCTCATTATAGGTGCCCCACATGGTAGGGCTCCCCCTGGCAGTATCATGTCTGCGTATCTGTGCACTGTGATAGGCTGGGGGGCCAGTATGTTGGGTTTGATCGTAACATCAAGTTGAGTTTACCCTGCGAAGGACTGGTTCGCAGTTTGTGCCAATTTGTGAGGATATGGTTGTACCTATGGGACGCTGGACCCGGTTTCCAGCAGGTGCTGCTCCCCAAGAAAAAAATGGAGCTTTTTTCCAAAAAAAAAAGAAAGAAAAAAAAAAGAAAAAAAAACTGCACAGGACTGGATGAGGGCTGACCGGAATAGAGCCCACAAGCTCTCCTTTTCTATAACAGAGTTCTAACCAATTTAGCTACCACCCTTGCTGATTACCTTTCCCTTCTGATGTCACCAATTGATGGGCTCTCTCCTGTGCCATTTTTCTATGGTCCATGCTTTTTTTTTGTTTTTTTTTGTTTTTTTTTTTTTTGGGGGGGGGGGATATGGATCCAAATGAAAATAAAACGGTTTTGAGGAAACTGCTCCTGAGTCACCTTTTTAGTTTGAAAAAATGGGCAAGAAAAGACAAAGTGGCACCGATGTCATTGTTTGAGTTTCAGAATCATGTGCAAGTTTAGCGGGGGCTTGAAACTGGGGATGCTTTTTTTGAAGGCGCGCGAGTGCAGAGTTAGCGCCCGCTCTTTTTTTTGCCCTGTTTCAAGAACTGCTAAAGTTGCCTTTTTTCGAAATGCTAAGGTAGGTGTGACCCAGGAACCGTTGCCCCAATTTTATACCACCAATACTTGGCCCAGCTATCGGCCACCGACGGTAAAAAATAGAGCAGAAACGTTTCCAGTTGGATGAACTTGGGCGCTCCTGTAGTGGCCCGTACGTTTCCTAAAATCGTGGTGCGTTAAAGGGCACGGCTTTAGGAAGTAATCAGTCTGGTGGTTTAATGTTTTTCCATTCAAGCGCATGATTCCGAAAAGGTGGAGGTTTTGCTGTCAATGTCAGGGTGAGATTCCAGCAGGTGATGCTCCCCACCAATAGATGGAGCCGTCTCCCGGGTGGTAGTGGTGTCTGCTCTTATCAGCACCGCTAACACTGTAGGGGGCGTTTGAAAAAAAAAAAAAAAAAAAAAAAAGTCAGGGTGACCACTCACCTCTTGTAATTAATGGCCTCCCGTAGATCAAGCCTCTTAGGCCATATTACACACAATTGAACTTAAAGTTTCCAGAACATATTGGATGACATCTATAACCAAAGTCGGCCAAGATAGTCTTAGCCCTTCGCCACATGACCGGCCAAACAGAATGAAATGAAAGAGAAATTTTGTGACCCCTTGCAAATCCCTTTCTCTGACAAAGAAATTCCGCTTTTGTGTTGGGGTCAACGCTGCCATAGAATGCTCGCTTGCGGATACGGTCATTCTGAATTTCTGAAGCTGGAAGCCCCAATGCATGGCCCAATCGAAGCATCAGCTTTGGAGGATTGGTGAAATCAGGGGGGAACAACCCTGGAGGTCTCTTAACTTTATGAACGTGCAGGCTGGCAGCCGACAGTTTCTTATTTCTAGGGGAAATTACATCTGTACCCACTTCAAAGATGAGAGTTGCAATTGTACCCAGTTGCATGTGTACCCAGGAAATTCTTAGTGATTTCCAACTACTAGATAATTACTGTAGCAATTACAATCACACCCGGCATCGGTTTGCCCATAATGGTCCTCTCTCTCTCTCTCTCTCTCTCTCTCTCTCTCTCTCTCTCTCTCTCTCTCTCTCTCTCTCTCTCTCTCTCTCTCTCTCT
>BFEA01000475.1:484199-500680 GCA_003427395.1 Chara braunii
CTTAGGGTCTCTCTTTTTTTTTTTTTTTTTTTTTTGTTAACACAAGGGTCCGATCTATTCGTGGGGAGCAGCACGTGCTGGGAACCTGGCCCAGCGTCCGATCTGAAAATTTAACAGATAGTTTGGAAATATGGCTAAGAAACAAAAACATATGCACAATTCAGAAAACGACTCAGACATCCCTACACCTCCTTTCGAAAGTTGTTGTTGAATCCCCACACAGGGCCTCGCCACACCACTCTTGAAACCCGGTTTTCAAGAGTTGGAGCCGTCGCCACACAGCCACTTGAGAGTTATGGCCCGAAAACTCTTTCGAGAGTTGTCAGAACCTCGTTTCGAGAGGAGCTCTCGAAACTCCTAGACGCCCAGCCTGCAGCACCGCTCTTTTCAAGCGTCCTCCCGAGGGCACTCGAAGGACTCTCGATTTTCGATAGCTGTCAGGCCGTTATCCTGAGGCCAGTCGGAAAAAACAAAGCTGTACGACTGTCGTTTTGCATTCTTTGTCCAACACCATCACCCTTTTGAGAGTGCTGTGTGGCGAGGGGCCCGAAACTCTTGAAAACCCAACTCTTGAGAACGTCTGACAGCTCTTGAAAAGTTTCCCCGTTTGGAGAGTGGTATACGGGACGCTGGGCCCGTTTCCCAGCAGGTGATGCTCCCCACCAATAGATGGAGCCTCTCCCCAGGTGTTAGTGGCGTCTGCTCTTACCAGCACCACTAACACTGGTGGGGGCGTGGTCTCTTATACACATCTAGATGTGTATAAGAGACAGGTGTGGCGAGGCCCACAGCCTGCTACTCCGATGCTTTCAACAGTCCTTGGCTGCGCCATGGACTTCTCTTCGAAATTTGGTGAGTGGGCGTGAGGTAGGGATGGACTGATGCTTGTCGTACCCTCAGGCGTGTTCGTCTTTTTCTGTCTTGCATTTGCAAGACTAGTGCGTCCATTCTACAGCGCTGTGGCTAAAGGGGGGCAAACTGTCGAAGGGGGGCTGTCGAATTTATTCTGACAGCAGTCGAATTCTTTTGCCTTTGGACAGTCACAGTGGCGTGGCGAGCCCCTAAATGGGTATGCCATTCAGGCGCTTGGGCTGTGTGCTGACGGTTTCTGGCAACATTGCAGGACCATCTTCGTCTGACACTTGCGGGATCTTTTTGTTGGCGTGGGCTAATGGTGATTAGTGGGCCCCTGTTGCTGAAGCAAATACGAAAAATCGTGAGGTGGTGTGGGCATGCTGAAACGAGCGAAAGCAAAAATGGAATTCTCGCAAAAAAATAAAAAGAAAACAAAAAAGGGATAATTTGTGAAATACCCCTATAAGTTGAGATATATATGCCAAAATTCCCCGAAGGCAAATAAGTTGAGATATATGCCAAATGGATCTCAACTTATAGGGGTATTTCGCTAATTATCTCAACTTATAGGGGTATTTCGCTAATTATCTCAACTTATAGGGGTATTTCGCTAATTATCTCAACTTATAGGGGTATTTCACTAATTATATCAACTTATAGGGGCATTTAGGGGCTTGCTAAATATCGTGAGGTGGGGTGGCGATGGTGAAATGAGCGAATGTAAAAAACGGATTTCTCGCAAAAAAAAAAAAAAAAAAAAAAAAAAAGAATTTCTCTCATTTTATCTTTAAAAAAAGAAAAGAAACGGCCTACTACCTCGTTTCGTGTGCCCTACAGTAGGCATGTGGCGGGGCCCTTATGGCCCTCGCCGCACTCCTCCCGGAATGTGCAAAATGTGCAAAACGGAGCATGTATCTTCTGCAAAAGCATGGAAAGATACACCCGCCATAGGTTTTTTTTTGGCACCCTGAATTGTGTGGCGGGGCCCTTGTTACGCACGTGCCTCAGCATCAAGTGCAGAGCCCATGGATGGGAGCACTTTTTTTTTTTTGGTTCGTTCCTGTAGCTGCATCTGGATTCGAACCCTAGTCTATGGGCTTCGCTCCATTACTCTCGAAACGTGCAAAATGAGAGTGAATCTTCCTCTAGAACATGGACAGATACCAATTGGGAAGAAAAAAAAATAAAAAATTAAAAGACCAGTGGGTGTCATTGTGCTTCTCGGGAGGGTTTGCGGGGTCTCGAACTCCTGCTGTGCGGGTGGTGGGGTGTTTTTGCCGGTCTGGCGGTATTCACAGTTGCGTTGTTCTTCTTTCCACAATTGTTTTGGTTGTCGCTTTCATCCGTTTTTAGAGGTGGATTGGTGAGCATAGGCCCGCCGGGGCTTCGTCATGGAGGGCGGTGAAGTTCCGTTAGGGGGTGGTAGCAGATTGGGGCAGTGGAGTACCCTAAATCACAAGGAGGGGGGTGGGTTTGCGGGGTCTTTGGCCCCTGCCATGCGGGTGGTAGGGTACATCTGCTAGTTTGCAAAAGCACCATCATGGTGGGAGTCGGTGCCTTTTGGTGATGGAGAGTGTGAGTAGGGGTGCGATCCGCCCTGAATCGCGCGGAGGTGGGGGGGTTTTGCGGGGTCTGCATCTGCAGTCGGGGGGCTGGGGATATGTACCCCTGCTGTGCGGGTGGCAGGGCGGTTCTGCCGGGGGGGGAGGCGGGGGGGGTGTTGTCAGATGATAGCCTTTTTGGTTTCGTTGTTGGTCCCGAGTAGTACTTTGTTGGGATTTTGTAGCTTGCTGATCACTTCTTTGTTGGTTTTGAGTAGCGTTTTGTTGGGGTTCGCAAGTAGTTGATCACAGTCGGTCTTCTTGGTCACAAACCTTGTTTCTCATGTGAGGGACGCCGGACCCGGTTTCCGGCTTTTGGGCCTCGCCACACCACTCTTGAAATGGGGAAATTTGTTAAGAGCTGTCAGCGTTTTCAAGAGTTGGGTTTTCAAGAGGTTTCGCCCCCTCTCCACACAGCACTCTCGAAAGGGAGATGCTGTTGGACACAGGATGAAAAGCGACGGTCATACTGTGACGCCCAACCTCACGCCCAACGCGACTTCCTGATCGGAGTGGGATGGGGGCCTGGAAGTGCGAAAAGGGGTGTGGCAAGGATTTTTGGGAATTTGGGGTGGAGTCCCAGGTCGGAACTGAGATCTCCGGTGGCAAGTTTTGGGGGCAGGAGTGCAAGTGTCTTCTGCTCAGAGTTGAGGCGATGACCGACCGTGCTGTCTGAGCCGGGGTGGGGTGCTACGGCCGTCTCTGTGGGAGTGCTCGTAGCGCTGCCGGCCGTCGCATGTTTCGGGGTCTGATGAAGATGAGTCGGACTCTCGTCGCTCAGTTATGGGATAGGCTCGTTGCGCGACCCTCGCCTGCCGACACTCGTCAGGCTGCCGACACTCTGAGCACGGAGGACGGGGCCAGAACCGGGCTATGGAATCCCAGGGGACCATGAGTAGCTGATGGTAGGGGAGGACGGTATAGTAGGGAGGGAAGTAAGTGGTGATGGCAACGAAGCCTGGGGTTAGAAGGTATTGCTGGTTTCGGTTGTCGGGATAATCGGGAATCCTCGAGTCTCGGTTGATTGCCAGCTGGAAATCGCCCATGCACAGTCGCTCGTTTTCAGTCCGGCAGGGGTACTCGAGATGTCCCGAGCTCCATAGGTGGCGCTGTTGTCGGGTTTGCTGCCATCGGATTTGTTCCCTTTCCCAATATGCTCGATATTCTGGGTTCCTGAGGCTTTCGCGATCGGTGATCCAGAAGGGAGAGTCTATCGCCATATCGCGTTCGACCGAATTCCTGCACACACATCTTCCTACGGGGCGGGATCGTGGCCAGCTTTTGCAGGCGCGCGTGTAGATGGCGCGTCCGTGGACGGCCGTTGTCCGACACGTGCGTGCGCGAGGGCTAGCGGATCCGATCCTGATCTGTGCAAGCAGCCAAAGGGGCAGTCCACACCGGCTCAGTACTTGCAGCTAATCCCTTCAAGCAATTACACTCAGCAATCCCCTTTCGCCCCGACCCGTATCGCAGATAGGGATTCCATCATTCCTGTCGAGATCAGTCGGGCTAAGTACGTTCGGGGTTGCGGGTCGGCCTCGTGAGTGCTCGTGTAAGCCGTATTCGTCAGATCGTACTTACACGGGGGCTCGCGGGGTTAGTCCGTTGTGGATTGATCCATCAGCCAATCACTTATGTAGAATGGGGGTTCATGCAATCGACCTTTCGGACAACTCTTGTTCGAGCAGAAAGCAGTTGCGTACCCAGACATTCATCAAAGCATCATAACAATGTTTATTCCTTTCACCTACCAATCATGTGAGTGAGAATAGGCCGGCGCTGCGAGCGCGGGGTGATTCAGAGTTATATGCAAAACATCGGTTATCCTACATTACAAGTTCATCAGACCCATCTCATCAAGCAAATGCAAAAAGTGAAAGAGGGAGAACACATCCCACGAAGCCAAAAAGAAGGTTAAAATGCAAAACAAGGGCGTCTCACGTAGAGCCAAAATTTGTACACCATAGTTGAGACCAAGAAGATTGCAATCCCACACCCGCCCGTTTCCTCTCTTTCTTTCTCTCTCTCCGAAACGAACAGTCCGTCGTCTCACACATACCAACGAAGTTGTCACCCTGCTTAGTCCGCATGCGCCCGTCAGGTTCGCCCGTGTGTCACCGTCCGTCGTGGCCCACACGTCAACCCCGCGCACTTGGCACCAGCTCGTCTGGTCGCCCAACTCCCTCATCAACTCACCTCTTACTTTGCTCATTAGCCGACCCTCACTGACCGCGCTAATCCCGAGCATACTAAATTTTAAGAGAGCAATCTAATCGCGTCAATGAAATTTATAGCATGCATCTGTGCGCGAAGATGCGAGATTGCAGGGATTGGAAAAGAGGACCAGAAGGAGGAAGTGCCTACTCTTGGCATGACCAGATCACGGCGTGGGGGACGTAGCAACTCTCCACGCATCGATCCATGCATGCAGCGCTCAGGCCAATTAGATGCAGCAAAAAGAAGGACAAAGGGCGAGAAGAAGACGAGGGAATCAAGAAAGAAGATACAGTTACAATGGTGCCCGCCCAACGATTACAGTTGTGCGCAAAACTGAGGGCGCCTCTTAGTCAGAACTTCGTTCCCGCCGCAAAAGAACGTGCGCAAGAAAGGAGCGCTGCTCGACAAGAATTTCAAAAAGACCTCAATTCCTATCTGAACTCAAAACTGCAACAAAAAAATTTCGACAGAAGAAAAGCAAAAAGGAAATCAAAATTCCGAGAGCCATCGGGGGCTCGTTGAAAAATTTAAAAAGAACACCGGAAAAGCTGCCGCGCGATCCGATCATCGTGCCAAAAATCTGCGTTCCCTCCTTTTACTCCCATCAAAGCAAGAACGAACCATCGCCGACCGTTATTGATCGCGCCCCAATGCACACTCAACCGTCTGTCACGGGCCTGTCCGGCCGCCGCCGAAGGGAAGGAGCGAAGCGAAGAAAAAGAAAGAAGCAAGGTCACTCACGCAATTTACCCGCTGATCCCACTTCCCGTAACTTGCCCAGCCTTCCCATCTCAGGACCCCTCATCGTCATCGCGCAGAAAGTCACGCGGTACGGAAAATGGTTCGTCACATATGTGACGCCCAGGGGGTTCCAATCTTGAGCAAACTCCTGCTTGCTCGATGTTACGACACATGCCGATCTCTCTAATCGATCGACGACGCGGAGCTCTCTACGTGCCACTTACCGTACGATAAGAGTGTGGAAGTTATCCAACGTGGCCAATGCGGGTTCTATCCTACAAGTTCCCCAGGAAGGGCAATCTGACCACAGACGGAGGAGGTGGTGAGGGATCTTGCCAATTTACACGTGTCGCTGCGGCAAGATATGAATCATCCTGTTGACACGTCATCCGATCCGATGGTGCGTTAGTGACCCGCAGGGAGAGGATAAGGGAGTCGGTACATGGGGGGATGGCGAGGGGGAGGATCACTTGGGAGTGGGGGTAAGAAAGTCTCCATCCCTGCTACCGTCTCCGACAACTCTTGATATCTAACAATGCGATGTATATGGGGGAATCGGCTGCCGCTATGGGGGAGAGAAGCGAGATAGTCGGGATAGAGGGTTGGGAAGGTGCGGAGCAGGGCCGTGCAGAACTGATCATAGTCCGCGCATGCGGGGACTGTCCCCGTGATCATGCAGTAGACTTCGACCATGTTATGTCCCCGCCATGCAGCACTGAAAAGAAGAATGTGGAGGGAGAAAGAGGAGACGACACATCTCGTGGTGGAATGCGGATAGACTGTGACAGCGAGGCGAGTGGCGTAGAAGTGTCGAAAGGTGGAAGGCGGGAAGGGGTTGCGAGGGAAGGAGAGACAGGTATTGATCTGCCGGAGGTTCAGGAAATCAAGGAGACGACGGGATAATGATTGGGGACGTAGCCCGATGCCCCGCATCGCCATGTGTATGAACTGAGGGACGGGGGGAAGGGGAGGGGGATCGGCTTCGTCGCCTCCGCGCCGGCGAGCTCGAGTTCTCCGCCGGAGGGAGCTCATCCTCAATTACGGGCGGCTCGGGATCTCTGGTCGGGTCGTCTCGGATTGGCAAATTAGTGCCGCAGAAATGCTCCAACGGCCGCTTCCCCGCCGCTATCTCTTCCCTCTTTCGCACGGCTGTTGCAGGATCTTCTTCTCGGACTTCCGCCTGGTCCGCCCCTCCTCCCAAACTTTCCCACTCAGACTCTTCTTCTTCTTCTTCTTCTTCTTCTTCTTCTTCTTCTTCTTTTTCCTCACTCTCCTTCCCCGGCTCTTCCTCGTTGTATTCGTTATAGCTTCCTTCTTCCTTAGAGGTCTCCTCCTTGCTTTCGTCCTCCACCTCCGCTTCCTCCTCCTCCGCCGTTCGAGGCTGAAAGAATTGGACGTCGATTATCCCCCGGGGGTTCAGATATTCCGCTCGCGATGGGTAGCTACCACCTCCCTCGCGGTCCTCCAGACAAGCCGACCATTGTAAGCACAGTGTTAAACTCTGCGAAAGTACGCGCGGCGCCGATTCTCGTCGCAATGCGAGATGATGTCAATTGGGAGATCGTCAAGCAGCTGAGCGAAGGGGACCAAGAGTTCCCACACGATCGTTTGCTGATGTCCTGGGTCCACCGTCCCGAAGACGAATCTGAGAAGGTCTCCCTCCACATCTGATATTCAGGCTTGGATAACAAGCAACTCCACGCTCTTGTTCTCGGTGCGGTGCTCACTGTCCTGAGTCCACGTCAGCTCAATCTCGATTGGACACAAAGAGAGAGTGGAGTAATTCTCACACCATATCTCCCACTGCGATGGCTTGATGAGCGGAACCGTAAGCGGCCGCACGCAGAAGGAGAGGCGGGGATGGAGGGCTGATTGCCAGAAAGTGGGGAAGAAAGAGGGGAGGGTGAAGGTAGAGAATTAGGAACGGTTCATTGAGGGCGCGAGAAGGAGACAAGCACAGGGAGAGCGACTGCCGGCTCATGCCGGAGAGTGCGGATGCTGCCAGTGTCGACACTGTTGGTATTGACGATGATCTCTCCTCGCCGCACAAGTAACTGGCTCCACACCTGCGCCAATTCCTCACCCCACTCCCTCACTGAGGCACGGATGGCCATATGAGCTATGGGATCCACCGTACTTAGATCCCCACTAAAAAAGACAACTGTCGATGTGTGACAGATACCCGGCGCCGAGAGTCGCCGATAAGCCGATGCTTCGGCCAGCACCTGCGCCCTGCTGTTGGGGACTACGAAATGAAATTTCGCCGCCGCGTGTACACCGGTCGTGCTGAAGAACTGCGCGAATTGGAGAACGTCAAGGCTGATGCAAGGATGATGGACTTGTCGGATCGTCGAAATGTTCCCTCGTGGCGTCAACATACATTCATTGAGAACCTTCTCTGTGGAAAAACTCATGGCGACAGGGAGGAAGAAGGTGAGTGGGAAGAAGAAAGAGAATGGGGATTATCACTCTCCCACTCGGACTCCGAGATTGACCCAGCTGGGGAAGGGGGAGAAGAAGGTGAGAGATGGCGGAGGTAGGATAAGTGGCGGATGATCAGGCGAGCCGATCGGCTGCCTGAGACTTCGGGCGCCAGTCGCACCGTGTTCACCCCGTTTGGATCGAGCTCGATCACTCGAAATCGCCCGAAGAATCGTGGCGCTAGCTTACCTTGGTGAGCACATTTCCTCACCTGCACCATGTCCCCTAATTTATACTGGGGCCGTGGTCCTACGTTCCCATTTCGGGCCTCGTAGCTACGGACTTGTCGTCCGTGGGCCAATTCGGTCATCCGCTGTCGTTTTCGGGCCAGCCTAGGGAAGGACCGCTCCATCAATTCCAAGTGTCTCTTGGCCTTTTCCCGGGCCGTGGCCCTCGTGGGTCGTCGACCCAAGGCAGATTCATCGTTAAGGCTCAGTATCGAGACACATGTCAAGCTATTGGTACGTAGTTGAAAGGGGCTCAGGTTTGTGGACTCGTGGGGCGTTCCACGATGGACCGCCAGGATGTGATCCACAATATCAGGCCAAGGCCTCGCGTCCCTAACTGCGATATTGCGTTGAAGGGCGGTCTTAATCACTCGGTTTGCGTTTTCTACCAGTCCGTTCGATTGGGACATGTGGGGCGCGGTGTTATGGATGACAACCCCAATCTACGACCAGGTTCCTCAAAACTTCCCCTCTAACCTCTGCTCCGTTATCTGTCAGAATTTCCTCGGTGTCTTGATGCATCCCGAGGAAACGGTTGACGTATCGCGCGATTTCGGCCGCCTGTCGCGTTCGGCATGGATACGCCTCGATCCATTTTGAAAAATGATCCACAAATACCAATAAAATTGAATACTCGTAGCTATTCGGTCCAGGGGGCACCATGATATCAGTCGTGTTCATACTAACTCGCTGAAAAGGCCGTTCGACTACTGTGGCCACTATCGACCTTGGCGGCTGAATCGGCGCCTTGTCGACGGCACAAACCTGACAGTTTCGGACGATGAATTTGACATCGTCGCGAATATTGGACCAGTACCACAGTACCACCACTCATTTTTGTCGATCGCCGTCTCGGTGATCCGGACGGCGAAGTGGGCTGTGGTATCCTCGTGGGCTGACTTAACCCAGTCATACCTCATGAACGGGTGTGGTACAGTCATCCAAATCCCACTACCGTCCGTCTTTCGTTTTTCCAACCGTCCCTCGTTCCATCGATAGTCTCGGGCTCTTTCATTGGCCCTCCTCCGGTCCTCCCTAGTAAAGTCTCGGAGGGGGTTCCCCACTACGGTCGCTATCAGAGCGACGTCGGTCCAAACCTCCGCCCTTCTAAACCTTTGAGTGTTTTCTAGCCCTTTTGACGTAGCGTGAAGAAATCGAGCCTCGGTCGAGATTTTATCGGTCCGACACAGGGGGCACACTGCAGCCAAGGCTTATTGCCGCTTCGGTATTGGATACAAGAGCCATGGACTCTGGACACACACTATCGATAGTCTACCCATTCGACATACCCATCTCCACTGGGGTGCATAGGAACAGAGTAGACCCGCGAGATTGCTTCACAAAAATAACAAAATTTGTCGGGTAAGGAGAGAAAAAATGAAGACGGGAGGGGAGAGAGAGGAGCATTGGGGTTACCTCCGTCACCCATCGCCACGTGCCTATCCCACGGTGCGTGGGAGAACTGCCACCTGTCCGTACCGGGGTCCGCTGGTTGGCTCCGGTTCCTTCCACGGATAATCTCTTCACCTTTGGCGACCTTCGTTGGACGATGCAGTCGCGTCAACCCGTCCACGTTCCCATGCCTCTCTGTCTTCCGATGGATGATGTCGAAATTGTACTCTTGTAACCGCACCGCCTACCGCCCAATCATGCCCGTGTAATTTGTGAGCCTCTTAAGGGCTAATAGCGGCTCGTGATCCGTAACAAGGAGAAACTTATGTCCGTAGAGATACGGATAGAAGTGCTGGATTCCCCAAACCACCGCGTAGCACTCTCCTTGCGGGGCCGAATCGTTTCTTTTTGTTCGTCGGGTACCGTACGAGAGGAGTACTCGATGACGTGTTCGCGCCTGTCGTTCCCCTTCTGTGCCAAAATAGCGGAGATGGCCTCGGGCTGCCAGTCTGTGATGAGGATGAATGGCTTTGTTGGGTCTGGCCTGATCAAAATACGTGTCGTGGCCAGGGCCTCTTTGAGAGTGACGAAGGCCCGTTCGCACTCCGCGTCCCAACTGAGGGGCTGATCTTTCCGTGGCAGGTTCGTTAAGGGCTGAGCGATCACGGCGAATCCCTTGATAAACCTCCGGTAATATGAGGCCAGCCCGATGAAGGCTCGAACCTGCGTTAGCAATGTGGGAGTCGGAGTGTCTCGGACAGCCTCAACCTTTCTCGAATCGGGCCGCAACCCACCCCGAGTTACCACGTAGCCCAGAAATGAAATCTCCAGGAGAAAGAATTCGCTTTTCTCCAACCCGATCTTGAATCCGGCGTCCCTCAAGGCTCCCAGTGTCCATTCGATGTGCTGCGCGTGCCCGTGGTAGGATTCCGAATAGACCAGGATGTCATATATGTACACAATGACGCATAAATTAATCATCCCCTGCGTTAGCCGAGTCTTGTTAACAATGGATGCAATTGGGTGTGCTAACTACTTCAGTAAGTTCGATATTCGCCACGGGTTTCATCATATCTTGGTTAAGGAAGAGGAACGGCCTAGTAAGACGGCCTTTGTTCTGTTTGAAGGCACGTGGCAGTGGGTGCGATGTCCGATGGGGATTTGCAACGCGTCGACCACCTTCCAGCGAGCAATGAATGTCACGTTTTGCATCCCGTGGAGGCGGGGGTGAAATAAAGGAGTTGTCAGACCGCCACGAGAACACAGTGGCGACCATCTGAGCTTCTCCTCTCGGATGGCCACGTGTTGTTCGGGGGTTATCCCGTCCTCGACACCCCGGGAATCTACCTGTCTTTTGGCGATTTGAATTCCCATCTCGAACATCGAGGCTTCAGGGTACCCAGGGGGTTCCGAAGCCCGTGTCTCCGCTCCTAGGCGTAATAATCTTACTTCTTTTTCCGTGGTGAGAAGCGACCGGGGAGGTATGTCCGTAACATCACAAAACGATCGTTTGTCTAAGTATTGTGGTAGCAGTGGGACAGCTCCCTCGTATAGGGTCTGAGGGGGTTCCAAAGAATCGGGCATCCGTGACACCTGCACTAACGGTTCTCGCAGGATAAGGACCCGAGTTCATAGGGCTGCTTCGTTGCTAAATGCGAATGTCTTCGTCGTTTTCTGTCTAACCGGGTAACGGATTATCCGTCGTGTTAGCTCGAGAATCTGGGGTTCGTTCTCCTCCTCACTTTCGGAGGTGATCGATGGCACAGAAGCATCGTTTTCTTCAGTGTTGGAGTCATTCGTGGACTCTTCCCATCGCATCATTCTTAGAACCGTGCCAGGTTCCTGTCGTTGTCGCTCGTCCATCGAGGTTGTCCTGAGAGTGAGGCGCATCGAGATGATGTACGATTTTCCTCCTGTGTTGTTGAGGATAACGGCTCGTCGTTCGAAATCTAGCGTGGCTCGCAACGCGGTGAGGACCGATAATCTGACAAGAACGTCGTACGTGTTCATGTTTAGGACCACTACGTCCCCTAAGGCGTTAACCTTGCCGATGCGGAAGGCGACGTTCACCATCCTCCCTATGACTCGGATCTTGCCTTCATCAGCGGAGACGAAATGATCGCCCTCCGCCAGTGGGATCACGTCCTTCCGCCTGCCGGCTCGTTCGACCACTCGCAAGGAGATGGTCAGGACCGCGGCTCCGGAATCAAGGACCTCGCTGTAGGGGTTCCCCCAAACTTCCACGTCCCATTCTGCGGACCTCCAGGGAAGGGTCCTGATCCGTATAAAATGATCGTCTTTCTAGATTAGGCCCATCCAAACAGGCTCTGAAGAGTCTGGAGTGCTCGGTATGTCAGGTTTTGGTTCCTAGGCGGGGGCCTTTCCTTTCGTAGTTGCTAGTCTGGCCAGGGCGAACCATTTTCGGTTCCCCTTGCAATGCTGTAACATCCGGTCGTTAGCTTGTTCAGGGATGGACAACAGGTGTCCAATTGGTAGGGGAATACGATCATCCAATGCTCATACTATGTCCAGAACGTCGATTTCTCCCGTAACGAGCACAAACCCTCCTATTTCCATCTCGTTCGGGGAGGGTCTCCATTTCGATACTTCGTTTTGGTCAGGGGCGGGCTGGATGGCTCCGATCATACCGAGGGCCGAATATCCTAGAGATAGGTGTTGATCAAGCGAGATAAGTTCGGCTGCTTCTTCCGTAACCCCCGACGGGTCCACACCACCGTCTGTTTCTTCCACCATAGTAGCCACTCGACCAGGTCCGTTAGCGATCGGGGCCGCCGCTACTGGCGCGGCTCCGATTCTGGGTTGCGCGGATCAGTGGGGGCAATCCCGGGCTATGTGTCCTGGTTGGTAACATGTGTAATAAACACTTGTGTTGGTCGCGGTCCCTCCTACTACTGGGACAGGGGCTGCTCCTTGAATTCCTGGGGCTGCCCTAATAGTGATGGGACGCATCGACCTCATCATCGATTCGATCCGTGCGTTGTGCTCGCGCTGCTCCTTTTTGCTTTCCTGCATCAAATTAACTAACGTTCGAGTTAATTACAATATTGCGTTGGATTCGCTAGGCTGTGTGGGGACATTCGAGGGAGGGGAAGGGGTGGTCGCGGTGGGTAGTCGTGCGACTGTATCGGGTATCAGCCTTTTGGCCGTGACTTGTCCTAGATAGGTGACGGATCCGGAGACAAAACCTATTTTTTCGAACTTGTTCTGAAGCGCTGCCAGCTCAGCTTTCGCTCGGGCCAGCTCCGAGGCATCTCCTTCCTTGGCGTGATCTTCGCTTTCTAAGAAGCTGGCGGCGAATTTTCTTTCCATTTCCTCGGCCCCGTCCATAATCTACTGCATGGTATGGTTGATGGGGGAGGACTGCTTTCGCAGTTTTGCCCTCATTGCCCGACTTCAGTCCATCGATAAACAAGTCCCTTCCTACCTTTTCGTCTCTCTCGGACTTGACAAATAGCCTATAGAACCTACTACGATATTCAGTAACAAATTCAAGCGGCTTCTGCACACGATCTTTGATCATTAAGAACGCTTGTTCGGGATGGATATAATCAAACCGGTTTCAAAAATCTCTCTCGAAGGTCGGGAGATCAATCCAGGCGTAGGTGCTAAACCAATGATGCGCATCCCATCCCAGTCTGGCGGGTATGTTGATCCGAGCTTCGTCGTTGTCGTACTGTTGAGCCCGTAAAGTGGCCAGCCATGCCCCGACCAGGTGATGCGCAGGGTCGAACAGATACAAATCAGGGGGAGCCGCATGTGCACGAACTCGGGCGGGAGGTGCGGGGATAGGTGCTATGCCCAACTGTACGTTAACGTTTGGCGCTTAATTGGCGTTCATACTGATGGCCTGTCTTTCGGCCGATCGACTCCTAAGTACTATAGGATCGCGTCGAGGCGCGTTCCGCTGTCTAAAGGACATCTAGGCCGTCCTCTATTCACCAGATCGTCTGAGTATCTATCCTGCTTACTTCCCAGTGAGCTCGCCACATGTCGGCTCCGATACCTGCCTCACGCCCAGCGCAACTTCCTGATCAGACTAGGATGGGGGCCTGGTGGTGCGAAAAGGGGTGTGCCAAGGATTTGTGGGAATTTGGGGTGGAGTCCCATGTCGGAACTGAGATCTCCAGGGGCAAGTTTCGGGGGCAGGAGTGCAAGTGTCTTTTGCTCAGAGTTGAGGCGATGACCGACCGTGCTGTCTGAGCCGGGGTGGGGTGTTACGGGCGTCTCTGTGGGAGTGCTCGTACCACTGCCAATCACTTATGTAGAATGGGGGTTCATGCAATCGACCTTTCGGACAACTCTTGTTCGAGCAGAAAGCAGTTGCGTACCCAAACATTCATTAAAGCATCATAACAGTGTGTATTCCTTTCACCTACCAATCATGTGAGTGAGAATAGGCCGGCGCTGGGAGCGCGGGGTGATTCAAAGTTATATGCAAAACATCGGTTATCCAACATTACAAGATCATCAGACCCATCTCATCAAGCAAATGCAAAAAGTGAAAGAGGGAGAACACATCCCACGGAGCCAAAAAGAAGGTTAAAATGCAAAACAAGGGCGTCTCACCCAGAGCCAAAATTTGTACACCAAAGTTGAGACCAAGAAGATTGCAATCCCACACCCGCCCATTTCCTCTCTCTCTTTCTCTCTTCGATGCGAACAGTCCATCGTCTCTCACCTACCAACGAAGTTGTCACCCCGCTTAGTCCGCATGCGCCCGCCAGGTTCGCCCGTTCACCACCGTCCGTCGTGGCCCACACGTCAACCCTGCACACTTGGCACCAGCTCGTCGGGTCGCCCAACTCCCTCATCAACTCACCTCTTACTTCGCTCATTAGCCGACCCTCACTGATCGCGCTAACCTCGAGCTTCTTAAATTTTAAGAGAGTTATCTAATCGCGCCAACGAAATTTATAGCATGCATGCGTGCACGAAGATGCGAGATTGCAAGGATTGGAAAAGAGGAGCAGAAGGAGGAAGTGCCTAGGCTTGGCATGACCAGATCACGGCGTGGGGGCATGCAACGATCAGGCCAATTAGATGCAGCAAAAAAAAGGACAAAGGGCGGGAAGAAGACGAGGGGATCAAGAAAAAAGATACAGTTACAATGGCGTCCGCCCAACGATTACAGTTGTGCGCAAGATTAAGTGCGCCTCTTAGTCAGAACTTCGTTCCCGCCGCAGAAGAACGTGCGCAAGAAAGGAACGCCGCTCGGCAAGAATTTCAAAAAGTCCTAAATTCCTATCTGAACTCAAAACTGCAACAGAAAAATTTCGACAGAAGAAAAGCAAAACGGAAATTATAATTTCGAGAGCCCTCGGGGGCTCGTTGAAAAATTTAAAAAGAACACTGAAAAAGTTGCCGCGCGATCCGATCATCGTGCCAAAAATCTTCGTTCCCTCCTTTTACTCCCATCAGAGCAAGAACGAACCATCACCAACCGTTATTGATCGCGCCCAACGGGGTGCGCACACTCAACCGTGTGTCCCGGGCTTGTCGCGCCACCGCCGAAGGGATGGAGCGAAGCAAAGAAAAAGAAAGAAGCAAGGTCACTGACGCAATGTACCCGCCGATCCCACTCCTCATAACTTGGCCAGCCTTCCCATCTCATGACCCCTCATCGTCATCACGCAGAAAGGCGCGCGGTACAGAAAATGGTTCGTCACAATACAACTTTGTTTTTTTCGCATGGCGTCAGGATAACGGCCTGACGAAAGTCCCTCAAGGGTTCGGCGGCCAAGGACTCTTGAAAACGCACGAGTTGAAGGCAGGCTGGGGTCTCCAATCTTTCAAGAGCTTCTCTTGAAAGGGTTTCAAGATGCTGCCACTCTGACTGCTCTGGACAGCCGCAACTTTCAAGAGGTTGTGTGGCAATGCAGCAACTCTTGAAAATGAGTTTTCAAGAGTGTTGTGGCCAGACCCTTCAGAATACAATGGCAATTGCGGTATGAACTGGGTCGGAGTGCCCGGATCATGGGCCTCGCTGCACTACTCTAGACTCTTGAAATATTTCGAGAGTTCGGCTAGCATTGTCAGAAAAGCGAGACTCTCGAAATACCCGCCTTCGCTGCACTTACTCTATAACCTATTACACTAGGTGAACTCTCGAAACCCTGGGCGTCGTCCTACTCTACAGAAGAGCTGCACCACTGCGGGACGGGACAAAGTATGTCCGCCTGGAAAGGAGGTCCACTCTCGAAAAACGAGCCTGTCGGCGGGCAACTCCTGAGGACACTTGCAAATTCAGTTTTTGCAGGCGGGGGACTCTTGACTTTTCAAGAGTTGCGTTATAGTGTGGTTTCTGACAACTCTCGACCGGGTTTCGAGAGTTTCCCGATAGAGAGTAAGTGCAGCGATGACCCACTCTCGAAAATTCGAGAGTCTAGAGAAGTGCAGCAAGGCCCCATACCGGAAAGGTTGCCCCTTGGTTAAGAAAAAAAGGGGAAAAAAAAAGAAAAGAAAGAAAGAAAGAAAAAAAAAAAAGGAAAAATTTGTCTGGCGCCCCTGTATTTTGCGATAATTCGCGTCGCGCCCCTCTGACGGCCAGGTTACCCTGTCGCGCCCCTCTGTCTTTTGGGCCTCAAATCTTTTCGTCACGCCCCTACCGGTACCGGTCAGTAATTTGCAAGATGCCCCAACCTGATGGCCGTTAAAAGCCAGCGGACAACTTTTCGAGATGCCCCTACCGGTACCATCCATCTTTTCGGCACGCCCTTGTTGTCGTTGGAGGCACTTTGGGGCATTCCCCCCGGGCATGTGAGGGAGCTACCTGTATGGAGGCACTTTAGGGCATTCCCCCCGGGCTTGTGAGGCCCTCACATGGCTTTCTGCCTGTATGTACTAGCGCCCTTGTCTGTGTGCGACATCGCACAACCGCACAAACGCGTTATCGTTCGTGTGTGTGTGTGTGTGTGTGTGTGTGTGTGTGTGTGTGTGTGTGTGTGTG
>BFEA01000475.1:521048-540570 GCA_003427395.1 Chara braunii
GAGGGCCCACTAGCAAAGAGGATGAGCCGGACGTGATGTACCCATCTGTGGAAGTTGGGATCGAGGGCCCACTAGCAAAGAGGAAGTTGGGATCGAGGGCCCACTAGCAAAGAGGAAGTTGGCATCGAGGGCCCACTAGCAAAGAGGAAGTTGGGAGCGAGGGCCCACTAGCAAAGAGGGTAGGATTGAGTGTTGGGTTATGAAGCTGATGAGTCTTCACTGATTTTCTGCGCATCTCTGGAAACACGTAGACTCTGAGATCATGTTGGAAGTCTATGCAAAAAAAAAAAATAAAAAAAAAATGCAATCCTCCTTGCTCGTGGGACCTTGGGACCTTCACAAGGGTTTATAAGGGGCAGATCCCACTAGCAAAGAGGATTGGAATAAGCCTCTGAATGTGGACGTGTTTGTGGAGAGGTGCAAAAAAATGTGATTGGTCTGCTTTTCTGCATCTCTGCGTGGAAGACCTCCAGATTCAGGAACTTATTCCAATCCTCTTTGCCAGTGGGATCTGGCCCTAATACTTTGGTGGGTATGATCTTGTTTTTTTGTTGTTCTGTATTTTCTTTTGCTGTCTTTTGTTTTGGGGAAATTGTTGAATTGCCCCTGAAAGTTGTTATAGTGGTGAAATTCTGTGAAATATACCCCTCTCGCCAATTGGACATGTCATATTTTGCATAATATACCCCTACTTGGCCCTGGGCAAGGTGTTCATATGCCCCGGTATTGCTGGTGGTTGAACCATGCAGATAGGCAAAAGAAATGCGCCAGCCCCTGCAGCCTAATGTCAGGGGCATATGACGAAGTTGCCGATGACCAGGATAGGGGCAGATGCAAATATTTGGGCCATTTTTTTCCTCGTAGTACCCGTGTTTTAGGGGCATCGAGCTAAAAATTGGACCCGTCATCTTTTCTATATACCCCTACTTGGCTGATAGACATAAGACGAAGTTTCCCATGACCAGGATAGGGGCAGATGCAAATATTTGGACCATTGTTTTCCTCGTAGTACCGGTGTTTTAGGGGCATCGAGCTAAAAATTGGACCCGTCATCTTTTCTATATACCCCTACTTGGCTGATAGACATATGGCGAAGTTTCCCATGACCAGGATAGGGGCAGATGCAAATATTTGGGCCATTTTTTTCCTCATAGTACCGGTGTCTTAGGGGCATCGAGCTAAAAATTGGACCCGTCATCTTTTCTATATACCCCTACTTGGCCCTGGGCAACATGTCTATATGCCCTAGCAATCTTTCCCATTGGACCCTGCAGATGACAAAGGAAATGCGCCGGCCCCTGAAGCCTAAGGCCAGGGGCATATGGCGAAGTTGTTGATGACATGCAGAGGGGCAGATGCAAATATTTGGGGCATTTCCTCGTACTACCCGTGTTTAAAGGGCATCTAGAGAAGTACACCAACTTTTAGGGTCTCGTTAAACACTCCTAAAAGAATCCTAGAATTTTTAGGACGAGTCCTAAAGGATTTTTAGGATTTCGTGTGGCTTCGTTACACGCAATCCTAAAAATCATCTTTTAGGATTCGTCCTAAAAGGTCTCCCGCGGCTGATTTTCATATGCGTATACGCAGCCGCGTCTCCAATGTCCATCCATTCCTGCTAACGTCCGTCCAATCCCCCCCAACGGCTACCGTTCGTGGGCGATGTCCGACCACTGACCCGATGGACTGCTTCTGCACCAGCAACTCCGTGTCTACGGTGCCACGCGTGTGACGCAACGAGTCCGTGAAACACGGGAATCCTAAATTTTTCAGTAGGTCGGGGGCTACTGGAAAATTTAGGACGATTTTGCCTGCGGAATCCTAAATCCTTTAGGACTCGTCCTAACGCTGTTTTCACATTTTCGATCTAAAAATTGGATTTAGGATTGCGTGCAACCAAGACGCAATCCTAGAAACAGGCACTTTTAGGAGTGTCTAACGAGACCCTTAGTGGTATATTTCAACAAATGTCCCATCTTTTCTTTGCCGACACCATAATGCGTGACAGATGATCCGAGGCTGAGAAAGCTATGCACATCATCACTGTATGTTGACAGAAAGTTGCTCGAAATACAGGCAGAATAACCGTCTGTTTGGGGGAAGACAGACGTGAATAGTTTGGTCTTCCTGTGGAGCTTTTTTCAACCTGGCCAGAGTGTGACCGGGAACCACCGCCCCCCCCCCCCCCCCCCCTCCGCACCCCCCCGCAAAAAAAAAAACTAAAAAAGTGACGGTGAGAGTTCAGATAGGATGGTAGGAACAGGCACATCCTCGAAACTAAGGGCGAGATCCCACTGGCAAAGAGGATTGTAGTAAGTGTCTGAATGTGGACCTGTTTGTGGACAGGTGCGAAAAATTGTGATTGATCTAATTGTGATTGATCTACTTATCTGCACCTCTGGGTGGAACACGTCTGGATTCAGACACTTCTTCCAATACTATTTGCCAGTGGGATCTGGCCAACCGCTCTCATGTGACTTCTTTTATTTTTTTATTTTTTTTGATCCCGGTATCTGTCGGGTATCTAGCGAAGCGTAAATCCGTGTGTGGCACTTTAAAGGCATTAAAAAATGCCAAGAAAATGTTTTCTTCGAATTTATTTTTCGGTCTTCGAACATAAAAAAAATTAAAAGAAAGTAACCGCCAGTTGTGTCTGCCATCCGTCATTATGAAAGCGGATGCAAAACGAGGGAACGCATGTGGCCCCACTGGCCGTCGCCACGGATGAATCGGGGAGGACATTGTGGGCATGTGCGCCCCACCTCCTCGGTATGTAAGTGCAGCGGCCCCAGCCGAGTGGAAACGTCCCAGTCCGAATTCGTCATCCCTTTCCATTTCCAGTAAGTGCAGCGTCCACAGCTGAGGGGCCACTGGCAACTGGCGAAACACCTTACCGGTTGATGAGCCGACGGCTAACACTTGTTTCGGGGTGGTGGGTCGAATGCCCGGCCGTATGGTTTTTAGCGACAGAGGTAGTCAGCGAACTGGCATTGAGGGTTGGCTGGGGGTGCACATAGAGGGGGGGGAGAGGTAGGGTTGGGTTGGGGGTTGGCGATCGAGGGTTGGGTGGGGGTGCACAATGTGATTCGGCTCCCGGTGCAGTGTCAGCAATGCCGCGACTCAGGAGGAGACAGCGAGAAGAGGTTGCTGTTGCAGTCATGGCCATTGCCGGGAGGATGGCCGAGGATGCGTTCCAGTTCCTGGATTCCCTGCTGGGGGCCCGGAGCTTGAGACCCCTGTTGCTGGGCCCTCACTTGGAAAGCATGGGCTCGGCCGGTGGAGAAGACAACGATGACCAAACATGGGGACGGCGTGGTCTGGTATGGTTGTTGCCAGCCATCATTCACATCTGCAACCTGTCTCCGTGGGCTCCGCCTAGGTGGTGGGTGATGAGGCGGACAGCTGGGTTGTGGAAGGACATCATTCCCACGGACGACGCCGAGAACGACCATTACATAGGACTCCTGCGCATGCGACGTTCAACATTCAACAGACTGCTTCGTAAGGTCGGTCAGCTTTTGGAAAAGCAGGTCACTAAGTTCAGGTTGCCATTGCCGCCTGCTAAGAAACTTGCGTATGCTCTCCATAGATGGGCCCACGGCGACTCGCACTGGCACAGTTCATCTGCGTATGGGATGGGGAAAACCAGTGGCATACGTGCCGTGAAAGTGGGGGAGGGCGTCGTGTACAGCCTTCACGGAGTCAAGACTGTCACCGTCCAGCTAACAGAAGACCGCGGAGACGGACTGAAACGGTATGCATTCGACAGCAACAACGAATGTGTACTACCGTCACGGCCATACCGACCCTACACCCGAGAAGCAACCGAAGAGGTGACGGAAGCGGCCGTGTGATGGTGGATGACGGTGAGCCTCGCTCCAGTACAAAAGGCGCTCACTTCTTTATTACACATTCACGGTCTTCGAATCGTCCGAATGCATCTTCTCCCTGAAGCGTCCAAATGCATGCACTGCGGCGTGTACCGGTGCGAGACCCGAAGTGCTCGTATGGGGAAAAAGACAACTCCCTAGCGTTTCCACATACCCACTTACCCAATCTGGAAAATCAGGGAACGCCTCCGTTCAGAAAGAATCATGTCTGCGGGTGCACATAGACAGAATGCTAGACCCCGTACGAGTGTAGTGGTCGGAACGTAGACCCAATTTCGGACTGCGTGCTACCAACCCACAACACAACACTGACACAATTCTTCCCGGCGTCTTTCGTGGGCACTGCGCGAAGAAGACGGCGGAAGGAATCGTTTTCCGACGTTTTCCTTATTTTTAAGACGACAACTTCCGTTGGTGCGAAGCTTCAAAATCACCCCACGGGTAAAACAACACTGATTTTGAAGCTTCGCGCCAACGGAATGTGGCCAATAAAATAACGCACAAAACATTTTTAAAACATCCTACTGGCCAGCTGCCACTCCGACGGCCTTCCCGACTCCAAAACTCGGTGCGCAGTCGATGTGGACGGCGATCGGCGGCTGCCGTGAGTCACCCCAGGCCGCACGTGGTCGAAATCCCAGCTGCGAAGCGTAACTCTTCGATAGTGGGTCGAGGCCCCTGGGGTTTAAAAAGAAAAAAGGAAAGTAAGAAAGAAAGAAAAAAAAAAGGAAAAAAGAAAAACAAGAAAAGGAGGAGAGTGCTGTAACCTACTGGGCTAGCTCCTATCACTGCTTTCATGTGACTTGGCCCCCCAACGAAAGGGAAAAGCATGACCAAATTTTTACTTCAAAACTTTCACTTCCAATTTTCCATGTCTAAAAATACCTTCCCACACATGTCCCGCGCCCGTCCAGCACGTGCCCTGAGGCTGTCCCATGCCCCTTACAAACATTTGCCATCCCATTGTGAATGGGACCACACTTTACAATGGGAAGGTGGATTTTCTAAATAAAAATGGAACAAAAAATATAAAAAGAAATAAATGAAAATCTCAATTTTGCCGCCCTAGGGAAGCCCCAAGGTTGGCCTTTCACTTTCTGCAGAGTCCCAAGGTTCCAAGTAATCGTTGTGAAGTCCCAGTCCCAGTAGCAAAAAGGATTCTGATTCCTGAATCAATGTGGATTAAACCATTCCCTACCAGAAATCCTGATAAAAAAAAAAAAAAACAAGGTCGTGGCCCGGTGCCCCCCAGGGCACGGCCTGGCTCGTGCAAAGGAACACAAGCTCCTGCCTACGATGGAGCACGCAGAAGATTACAGACAAAGTCTGAGCAGACAGCCCCGATTTGGAAAGGATGCGCGGAACCACTAGGGCGGCATGTTGTTTCTGGCGGCCTGATTAGGTCTGAAGAGGTGGTTTGGCAAAGGGGTCCTTGGTTATGGCTATACTCCTATTTGCAATGTGTCATATAGTATTCCACTACCTGCTCAGTCAATCCGCTGATGACAAGGGCAATCAATGCTGGCAGGTCTATACAGTCAAGCTCAGTTTCGGGATGTATAGTGGGACGCTGGACCTGTTTTCCAGCAGGTGCCGCTCCCCACCAATAGATTGGAGCCTTTTGCTGGAAAAAAAAAAAAAAAAAAAAAAAAAAACCACCACCAGTACTTGGCCAAGCTATAGGCCATGGGAAAAAAAATATAGAGTAGAAAGTACTAGAAACATTTCTAGTTGGATGAATTTGGGTACTGGCCTGTACGTTTCCTAAAATTCTGGCCGGCTTGTTAACGGGCAGGACTTTAGGAAGTACTGGTGGTTTAAATGACGAGTACATTTCCCTGCCCAAGAACAAAATATGCGGCTTCCATGCAGCTTCAGATTTCGGGGCATAGCCTCCGGAGCAAAATGGCTGGTAGCGCCAGGCAGAAGGTGGCCCGCGCAGCCTGCAGGGCATTTCCAGCCCCGGAGAAAAGTGCCTCAAAAGTACTGGTGGTCTAAGTGCCTGATTCTGGATGTGTTTTATTCAGAAATTCAAAAAGGCAGTAGATTTTCTGCACCTTTTCATGATCACATCCAGATTCGCGCGTTATATCCAGTCCTTTTTGCTAGTGGGACCTCATACCTGGATTCTCTGTTTCGGCTTGTGGCCCAGAGAGAAGACCTGGGACAAGCCCTCTTCACCTCAGAAAATGACTACAGAAGTTGCCCTGTGGCTGAATGGCACACACACAAGCGGGACTGTCGGGCAACGGACCCACGAACAAACGAGACTGTCAGGCAACGGACCCATGAATAAACGGGCCTGTCAGGCGGCCCACCCATGATGAATTCAAATCATACTGCCTTGCTCCACTACAGGACCCTGTACAATGAACATGTATCTGTTGTGCCAAGGGGCCTAGGTCAGTTGTCACACCTATAGGCCCTCACTCCACTACTGTCCACTGTCTGAAAATGGACAGTGGGATGTCGCTCCTCTTTACTGTCCATTATCGGTGTGCAAAATGGCTTGGACATTTGTCAGAAATACCCTGGAAAATTGACTGTCCAGTTTTCTATATCTCCCAGCCTGCACAAGTACTTTCGTGGAAGGTCCACATTATCCATCTCTGAGTCTCTTGTTTGATGAACTTGTTTTTTTTTTTTTTTTTTTCTCCCCCTTGTTTGATGAACTTTGATCATCCAATCGTAGGGTTGTGTTGGTCAACCGTTCCAACCGTTACGATTTTCTGAAGAATATCGGGACTTAATTTCTTTCGCTAGTGTAACTTCATGAATTTTTTTTTGATTCATGTTTCGTTAAAACGGAATTATATTCTGATGTCTAAATCCTTTGATGCTAAATTTCTAATTATTCTCTAAATTTTTCTTGCCTAAATTTGTGGTTGCAGAAATTACGATTTGGCCGGATTGTAGTGTCAAATTGGTGCGTCGTAGGGTTTGGGTTCCCGCTCTGGGGGAATATTTCTGAAGTAATCCTTAAAGGGTTTTCTCATAGTATCCTGGTCTTAGTCGCAGTTGGTTCCCAATGGTGACTGTGCGGTGGAAGTTTCTCTGAGTTGGACCTATCTAGGTCAGCCATGAGTGTATATTTTCCAGAGATTCGAGCCATGCTGTGTCGGCGAAAACACATTCGGATCAATTTGTGAGGGCAATATCCCAGCTTACCCCGGGGTGTAGGGGTCGCACAGACGGGGGGAGTGCCAAGTGGGTGAGTGGGAAATGGAGATGGAGGGATAGTATGCATCCTGCTGATGAAGGGGCTACTAGTCGGCAGGGTTGAGCTAGGGCATTGCCACGGTAGAGATGGTGGCTCTACCGTAGTAAGTCTTGCCGGAATGAGGTCAGGGGGTTGAAGGGGCGTTCGGTGTGTTTAGTCAGCTGAGGTTGGTATGGATAAGCCGGAGCCAGGGTGGAGGTGGTGCTAGGTGGTTCATCCGATGTTTCTGCTGATATCCTCGTTCTCAGTGGCCCGCGATTGACCGAGGCCAGAATGACGGTGGCCGGTGCTGGGGTTGGGTCGTGCTGCCCTGTAACCTGAGCCAGGCGGGGGCGTGAGGCTTGGTAGAGAGATCTGTGGAATTGTCGAGGGCAGAAGGCGTTCCAGTGGCCGTTCGTGGCCTGTTATCAAGACGACGCTGGCCGGAGCCGGGGTGGGTCGCTCTGCCCTGTGACCTAGCAGATGGGGGTGTATTCTGAGGTGGGTCGCGCTGCCTCGTAACCTGGCAGTTGGGGGTGTGAGGCCTGGTTAAGGCTTGGTGAAGAGGTTGGACATCAGGCAGGCTGAGGATTGGGCTACTGAGTAGCATCTGAGTCAGGTTTTCGGTTTACAGGCTCCTGAGTGACTTGAGTTGCTCATATGTTTTGTGGTTTCACCCATTTAGCTCCTTTGATCTAGTTTTGCATAGATGTATGTTTTGTTTCCACTAGCCCCTTCGAGGCTGTCTCAATTAGTACTTGGTTCGGTTTGCTCTTGAAAAATGAAGAAGATGAACGATGGGACCTATAGCTATGGTGCTGATTGGTGGCTTGACTGGTATTTGCCTTAGTCCTGAGTCCCGGTGGTTTGCGAAAAGACGGGGCCAGAACGGCGCTGGTCGGTGCTGGGGCTTGGTCGCGCTGCCCTGTAACTCAAGCTGAACGAGGGCATGAGACGTGGTAGAGAGATCTGGGGAGTTGTCGAGGGTGGAAGGCACTCTAGTGTCTTTTGGTGAGCTGGTGCCTAGTCGATGCTGGCCAGAACCGGGGCGGGTCGCTTTGCCCTGTGGCCTAGCAGGTGGGGGTTTTCTGGGGTGGGTCGTGCCACTCTGTAACCTAGCAGTTGGGGGCATGAGGCCTGGTAGAGATTAGGCATCAGGATATAGGAGTGAGGCAGGTAGGGTTGGGCTGCTGAAAGGCCCTAAGGCAGGTGGTTTTTTCATAATTCTTCTTTGATTCGAAGAGAATTTTAGTGTTTCTTTGTGTAGATTACACAGTTGTCTTTCGTAGCCGAAGCCGGGTAATGGCCCCGGTACCTCAAGGATCTCTCCATAAATTTCTCATTCCTTCAATGTGATCTTGAATGGGATGCTGGGCCCGGTTCCCAGCACGTGCTGCTCCCCACCAATAGATTGGAGCATAAAGAAAAAAAAAAAAAAAAAGGAACCCACGGACCCGGGGAAAAAAAAAAGGAACCCACGGACCCTCCGCCTTTTTGGACAGCGAGCCTGGAGTCTGGACATACAAAATGCTATAGAGGTTGTGTCTTGTAGTGCTGCGCCCGTGTCTCATAGGGAACTCACAAATTAAGGTGTTGTATAGTGTACAGCAAGGGCCTAGTTGCACTACTCGCCATCCGTCGCAATTCGTGGTGGATGCGTGGAGACTGGAAAAAATGACAATCGCGTCGAACTCGAGGCCTGGTTGCACTTACTCGCCACTATATTTCTTCTACAGAAAAGTAAAAAAAATTGTCTACCTGATGTCGACTCGTGAAGCCTTGGACTCTCCAGAAAGTCGTTTTGTGGAGAGGTCTGAGGACCACCACCCTCCACAAACCACCGTGCACAGGTAGGGAAACTGAGAAAGGAATGAACACGTTCTCCTCACATGCTTTCTCAGGGCACTCCCCATTAACCCGGGCGCAGCGCTACCGGGGGCGCTGCGCCCGGCCTGACCGAGCATACCCCGTTCGAAGTGGCGCGTTCACATGGTGCCTGGCTAGGCGAGAGCGACTTGAGCGCAGCGAAGGGAGAAGCGGCAAGGCGAGCTGGTAGGGCGGGTGGTGATGATGGCAAGACATGGTGGGCATCTTTACAAGGCTCTCGGACTAGTGGTGGGAGTGGTTGGAGTGCTCGCGCTGATTTTTGTGTGGGCCATCTTCTCTCCTCTGCATGAACTTTGAAGTCGACTACTCGGGTCAATGCCTGTGGAAAAGAGTTTCAAGGGGCCAGGTGACAAATTGAGGTTAATCTAACTTAGGTGACTCCCTCAGATGGCATTGAAGAATTTACGTGCTTTTTTGGCAGGTGGCATAGCGTTGCGCGTCCCTGATACTCTCGAGACTACCTGGGAGTGGCTATTGGCGGGTTCAATAGCTTGGTCTCACAATGCGGCACGATTTCCTTAAGAAGGTGAGTTCTGCTGCGGTCCGATGATCTTCATCGTTCGACCTTTTGTACAAATGGTGAAGTTTAACCAGGATGAGATCGAGTTGCGAGGAACCGATGAAGGGGAGCCGATGAAGGGGGATGTGAGGTTTTGCGGGGGAATGGGTGTGCTGGATAAGTTATCATGTTGGCGATGAACACGGGCGAGATCCCGCGCTCCCGGTGGCTTGACTGGTAGTTGACTGGTAGTTGGGGGGTATCTGCAACCAGGAATGAAGGAGATGAATGATGAGATCTACAGCTATGGTGCTGATTGGTGGCTTGACTGGTAGTTGCCTTAGTCCTGAGTCCCGATGGCTTGCAAATAGACGAGGCCAGAACGACGCTGGTCGGTATTGGAGCTTGGTTGCGCTGCCCTGTAACTCGAGCTGTACGAGGGCATGAGACCTGGTAGAGAGATCTGGGGAGTTGTCGAGGGTGGAAGGCACTCTACTATCTTTTTGTGAGCTGGTGCCTAGTCGATGCTGGCCGGAGTCGGGGCGGGTCGTTTTGCCCTGTGGCCTAGCAGGTGGGGACAGGTGGGGATTTTCTGGGGTGGGTCGTGCCACTCTGTAACCTAGCAGTTGGGGGCATGAGGCCGAGTAGAAAATTGGGCATTGGGATACAGGGGTGAGGCAGGTCCGTTGGGGCTGCTGAAAGGCCTTGATAGATGGTCTTTTGTTCAGAATGCTTCTTTGATCCAAGCCTTGGGGGACACAAAATGTTAGTGTTTTTGTGTAGATAACATAGTTGTCTATCGTTGCCGAACCCGGGTAAGGGCCCCGGTATCTCAAGGATCTTTCCACAAATTTCTCATAAATTTCTCATTTCCAAAAAAAGAATGTCTTAGGACTCTAGGGACTTTTAGCAACCCATCTTAGGTGGTTTCCATGCTGTCATACTCAGTGATCTGCGGCTGTTCGATGCCAGAACGACGCTGGCCGATGATGGGGTGTTGCCCTGTAACCTGCTGATGCAGGAGCGTGAGGCCTGGTAGAGAGATCAGGGAATGCTTTGGGTTGGGATGTGATACGGAAACCCCACGCCCCCTCGGGATGTCCCGTACAGGGTCGCTGATCAGAGTTCTAGGAGGGGCGTGGCCGAGGATTTTTGGCCGTATGGGTTGAGTCTCCCGAACGGAACGAGAGGCCCTCGTTTCGTGCCAGAGGTTTTCCCCAGAGTGGAACTGTCGTCGCGAAGTCTCGTGGGGGTCGGATCACTCCGAAACTACAAAATCAGAAGGGTTTCCGCGAAAATGAATTGTCGTCGTGCACCCGGATGGGAAAACGCATCAAGAGGAGGGGGCCATGGCGGCGGGCGACAGAAACTCCGGCCGTCATGGGTTCGGGGGATAGATGGTGGGTTCGAAGCCTTCAGGCCTCGGCATCGGATTCGCAAAGTCCGCGCGGAAGTTCCCGAGAGGGCGAGACGGCGGGAGGACTCGCCGACATCCGAGTTCGAAATTGCGCGGGTAGCACCCCCGTACTACGGGAAAGCTCGGGGAAACGTGTCGCTCCCTCGTAGCCCAGGACCAACCGTCGCCAAGAACACGAGTCCCCCTGGGGACACCAGCGACAATCAAACTGCGGCCGCCACGCGGCGTGAGCGTCCGACCAGGGCAACACAGTCAAACCCGTATAAGGCAATATTAGAGTCGGGGAATCAAAACGCTCAATCAAGACAAACCCGTTCCCCCTTATATCACAAGCCCGAGGCGGGTCTTGCCAACACACTTGCTCCATTCGCCTCAGCGCGCGCCGTACGTCCACATCGCAGTAGACGCTATCGTCATCTGTGATGCCAGAGGTTTTCCCCGCGTCGTTACTCCGCCCGTCCTTGGGCTCGTCGAGCCTGTTCGGCGCCGCGGACTTCGCGCATAGCTCGCGCAGCATTGCAGCCGAGATCAAAGAGAGAGAGAGGAGAGGGTTGCGTGAATTTATAGCGCGGGAGGCGGCGGGTTGTCAGCGCGAGGTGCGGGCAGCGCAGGTTGTAGATGGGCAGGACGGGAGGGAGGTGGGGAGTTAGAGGGTTCGACCCGCGGGATGGCATGATCCTGCGTGATTGGGGTGTCCGTTCAAGTGGCGCGCAGTTTCCCGCTCTCCACATTGATCCGAACATCCCAACTACGCGGCCAATCACTTCGCGGGGTAAGGATCGAGCTGGGCGGAGGGGAAGACGAAGAGTCCGGCATGGGGAAAATGCGAGCAGCAAGAAGGGAAGATGGCGCGGGGATGCAAAGCAAGAGACGGGGATGCGAGACGCGCGAAGAAATCGGAGCTTAGGCGTGCGCACGCAAAAATTCAAAAAGTTCCAACTGAAACCGTTTCTTGCTTTTCATACCGCGGCCGCTATTCGCCCGCGCCGGAGTTATTAACCAAACGAAATGAAAAAGCCGTTTCAAAAAAAAAACAAAAGCAAAAAGAAAGAAAAACCCCTTTCTGTCCGCGTCTGTACTTCGGGGCTTCCGTGGGATTTTTCCTCAGGGATACGGGAAGCCGCACGGTACGGGTCTGAGCTTAGTATCACAGGGCATCTCAAAGGACAACCAAGGGTTGCTGCTGGGAGGACGCTGGTCGGAGCTGGGGCGAGTCGTGTTGCCCTGTAACCTAGCAGGGTGGGGGCGTGAGGCCTGGAAGAGCTCAGCAGGGAGTAAGACTGTGTTGGAAAGTCTTAGAAGGGTGTGTTAGGGATCCTGAGGGTTGTGCGCATTCGTAGGACCTCTGTGGCAGCTTATTGCATGAGTAGTTCCTTAACGAGGTGATAAGAGCACACGGGAAACCTACTTAACGAGGCGATAAGAGCATCCCCATTAAGTAGGCCCCGGCATCGAAGTCGCCATCTATTGGTGGGGTGCTGGAAATCGGGTCCAGCGTCCCTGTACAATTATGAGAAATGTATGTGCTGGAAATCAGGTCCAGCGTCCTTATGCAATGACGTGAATGTATATGCCGGAACACGGGTCCAGCATCCCTATCCATCTAAACTATAGAATCACAACAACAATCTGAGGTATCAAACCAATCAGTCGAAACCCTAACCATGATGTGAGGTGTACCACCAATGCAATGATTTATATCTGCTGGAAATCGGGTCCAGCGTCCCCATACCGTGTTGTGTAACTGTATAGACTGTGGAATCTCTGCAACAATCTGAAGCATCAATCCAATCAGTCGAAACCCTAACCATGATGTGATGTGTACTACCAAAGATGTGATTTATATCTGCTGGAAATCGGGTCCAGCGTCCCCATATCGTGTATGTCCAACAGTCTGAAACTGTCTATATATCCTTAATTCGTCATTAGATATTCATGATCCTCCCCATGCTTTCTGAATCACATCGTGTTCTCAGACTGTTCTCAGCCGAAGCCGGGTAATGGCCCCGGTATCCCGAATGATCTCAACTGTTCTCAATGATCTGAACAATTCGATATGGGACGCGGGGCCCGGTTCCCAGCACATGCCACTCCCCACGAACAGGTTGGAGCACTTGTTTTTCGAAAAAAAGAAAAAAGAAAAAAAACTGAAAACACTCGCCACAACTTGTGTGTTGACGGTGTGGCGAGCAGTCTGACACATTTTGCATTCGCCAAGTTTGGCGAGTAAGTGCAACCAGGCGCCTACTCGCCATACTCGCCAAACTTGGCGTTTGGCGAGTAGTGCAACTAGGCCCCAAGTGGAGCAATGCCGCGTTTCCACGATTTTTGTATGCTCCCATAGCTGTCTATGAACTGTCCACAATTTTGTACAGTACTGTTGAAAATATGGACCCGATTTCCAAGTCCGGATGCAAGCAGACAGATGCAGCCAGATAAACAGAATAAAATAATAATCCCGGATTATGTGGGGCTGCTCAGCTTTCTCACCGCGGTGTCATATACAAGACGGCAAGGAAACCGTTTTTTTTTTTTTTTTTTTTTTTCCCCTGAACTTCATGGCCGGGGTGTCCTGCTCACGGGGGTGATACAAGCATCCCCGCTAAGCAAGGCCCCTGATTGAAGGTTCCATCTATTGGTGAGGAGTGACACCTGCTGGACACTATCAGGTCCAGTGTCCCTGTACAACATCGTGGATCGGAGATCTCATTTGTAGTTAACATTGTCGCCAAGCTAGACCTTGTGTTGTGGCTGTGTAGTAGAGAAAGTGGGGCGCCACGGAGGATCCGGGGCTGTGTGACACTTTGGTGTGTATGCCGTGTGATTAAAACTGCGTTTATGTTTGTATCTGTTGTATGTCTATTGTGTGCTGTCTTGTGTAACCTGCATGTGGTACTGTTCCATGCACCAAGGTGCTGTACTCCTATCCTGTAAATGCTGTGTATATGCTGTATATGCCGAAGCTCAGCGAATTTGTGGTGTGTAAGCTGTATACGTGTACCGCAACCCGTAATATTCTGTGATCTGTGCGTGTCTGTGATTGTCTGGGTTCCATGCACTATCAGGAAGCTTTAAAAAAGGAAAAGAAAAGAAAAGAAGAAGAAAAGAAAAGAAAAGAAAAAGAAAAGAAAAGAAAAAGGAAGCTAAGTGAATTGAGTGTTCTCCGCATCGAAGGTTGCCCTTCGTATGACATTGTCCCATTTTCACTCAGTTTCTGTTGTCTGTCCTTCGGGGCCCTTCAGTGTGAGTTCCCCTTTGCTGCTCCTCGTCACTTGTCTGTCGATCCTGCTTCCATAGTCCACGAGGGGGATCCTCGCTTGGCCAGCAAGCCGCAGGGGAGTTGCAGAGTAGGCATGGGCGGTGTGGGAGGGTTTTCCAGGGGTGGTGATGAGCGGGATGGAAGGGGGGGGATGTGAGGGTGAGAAGAGGGGGAGGAGGGGGAGGGAATGTGATGGCTGTCTTGGTCACTGTACAAGGACAAAGTTAGTGGGCAGGAAAGGAATGACGAAGTGTTCATGCGGCAGGCGATCCCACTGTCTTTCCGTTTCCACCCAAGGCTTCCATTGTCTAGTTCGCAGAGCCTCTGCTCCCGATCCACCCACAGGTACCGAAAACTGGTCGCGAGATCTGCCCTTGTGCTTGCATCTGGCTCTTTATATTATTATTATTATCTCTTTTTGTTTAATAAAAAAAGGCTAATTCTTTAAGCCCAACCAATTCAATTACCTTTCGAATCCGGACAGGACAACCTTTCAGGCCTTTTTTTATTGTCATTATAGTATTAGGGGAAAGTTACGGGGAACCCCGTAGCAGCCACATCCGTGCTCAAGCCTCCAAGTTGAACGAGGGAACATGCGGGAGCTGCATCTAGCTCTTTAGCCTGCATCTGTTTTTTTTTTTTTTTTTTTTTTTTTTTTCATACTCGCGGGACTCCCATCGTACCACCTCTCTCTCAATATATCTTTGCACCTTCCAAGTGGCATGTGTGTCTGTTGTGATGGATTCCACAATTGAAGATCGTGCTTGCAAGTAGTTACATGTGTTCTGTTTCTGTTATGAGCACAGCACATCCTCGAGGCTGCCAACGGCAATGAATCCTTAGGCTAGTTGTCCCGAGCAAAAACAGAACAAAATCTTTCTGAATTACTAACCGGTGTCATATACAAGACAGCAATGAACCCCTTCACCCGAATAGAACGCCCGGTCATTATCGCTGTATCTAGACGGAAAGTTGCTCCGAATACGGCTATAATGACCGGGGGTTGTATTCAGGTGAAGACGGTAGTTGAACTTCCTAAAGAGTGTCATATACAAGACAGCAATGAACCCTACCGTCTTCACCCGAATAGAGCGCCCGGTCAATATCACTGTATCTAGACGGAAAGTTGCTCCGAATGCGGCTATAATGACCGGGCGTTCTATTCGGGTGAAGAAGGTAGTTGACCAGAGCCAGAATTAGGACTTCTTCTCTCCAAGGCTTAGCTTTTCTCTGTGGATCTAGCAGCGATACTCGACCCGGTCTGAAATTCCAGGAGTTGTCACTCTTCGCCCGGTTTTTCATGTGCATATATAAGGGAACGCAGGATGTGATTACCATAGGGTGTCTCTCCCCACCTTTTGAACTGAGCCGTCATTTATGCATGCTCTTTTTTTCTCTTTCTTTTTTAAAGCCCAGGTTATCGTAGAGGCCGGATTCCAGACACGTTATCGAAGAGGCTCGCTCATGAGACAGTGGCATGGCAACCAATGTCCTTTTCCAATTAAAAAAGAAAAAAACAAACAAAGAACCTAATATTCTGTCTCAGTCTACATGTCCGATTCATCTGCATAGGCACTGCAAGAGGATGTCCCCAAGTTCTGCGCTTTATGGAGAGTACTCAAAACAAAATGAAAGAAAAGGTTAGAAACTTAAGGAGGTGCTGGCCTCAAGTCCCTCTCTCTCTCTCTCTCTCTCTCTCTCTCTCTCTCTCTCTCTCNCTCTCTCTCTCTCTCTCTCTCTCTCTCTCTCTCTCTCTCTCTCTCTCTCTCTCTCTCTCTCTCTCTCTCTCTCTCTCTTGCGCGCGCGCGTGCACTCGCTCATGCAGAGACCTCAATTTTGAATCTTTGGTCCAGCTTCCTTCATCAATCCCTGCAGACTGTCTTCAATGGACTTTGCAATCATCTCCGGAATCGCTTCCCTCTCTGCCATGATCATGGTTTGCAGCTCAGATTTCAGCTCCTGAATGCTCTGTTCGGAATTCTCAAGCCTCTTGGCTGTCAATGCACTCTCTGATTGCAGAGTCTTGACGTCATCCTCCAGCTGCTTGACCCTGTTGGCTTGCATTCGTTCCTTTTCCGAGTACTCTTCTCTTAACTCATCACTCTGAGACTCCTTTTTGTACTCAAGTTCCACGATCATGGCCTCGGCGTTCTCTGTGACTGCTGCAGTAACTGGCGCTGTTTGTCTGTCTTCAATCATCTTTCCCGGCACTGATGCTCTGTGACTGCTGCTGCAGTAACTGGCTCCATCTGCTTTCAGAGCCCTGGCAGTAACTGGGCCTCGGTGTTCTCTGTGACTGCTGCTGCAGTAACTGGCTCTTTCTCCTTTTCGAGCCCTGGCAGTGCTGGCACTGATGCCGCGTCATCTTGTCTTATGGCAACAACTTTTAGAACTTTGAACTCTCCGTTTCCTCCAATAATGATCTCGTTGAAGTTTCTGCAAGGAACCATGCTGTATAGCTGTCCACTTAGTCCAGTGTGGATCGCTATGGCCATCAGCTCAAAGTTCGACTCTGACTTCCTCCAGATTGTAACTTTTCCTTTCTTTGATGCACTAAAGACGTATGGCGAGTGTGGATGGAAGAAGGTAGAAACACTCTCCTCATTGTTCCCCTCCAATTCTACTACGCATCTTTGTTTCTTGTAGTTCCAGATCTTCACCGTAGAGCCATGGTGCCCAGTCATCAGAACCGTCGTCTCCAGCCCACTGTGAAACTCCATGCTATGAACTGGACCCCCACAGTGACTGTAAAGACAGAAACTTTGGGAAATAGGGTGGGCTTCCATATTCCACACCCTGATGCTGACGTCACCTGCAGCACTTGCAAAGATGGACAGCCTTGGATGAAAAGCCAAACATGTCACGGGTTCATCGTGACCTTTGAATGTTTTGATTCTTCCCTGTTTCCTTCCCCAATCCCACAGTAGTACTCTCCCATCTCGAAAACCAGTTAGTACGTGAGTTGAGCGGCGATCGACCGTCAGGGCCAAGGGAGAATTGTCACGACGGGTAGGTGACCTCCATTCTTCTATATGTCGTAATCTTTTTCCAACTGCAAACTCATACACCTTGAAGCAATCCATGCTCTGCACCACAATCCAGTCCTTCTGCACAATGAACTTGACTTTGTCAGGGGACCGTCCATCAGGCATTCGCCAGGATCCAACCTGCTTGCCATCTTCATAGTTCCACATTTGAAGAACGTTGCTTCCACTAGGTGTGAACAGAATCCACGGCTTGTCAGGATGCGCATCAATGACCAGCACACTTTCGTCCTTGCTATCCTTTACGGCATCCCAGTGCCATATGGTTTCCAGTAAGATCTTACTCTCGCCAAAATCATCCTCCATGTTAAACTGTGACCTTACTGGCAATTTCAAAAGCCTCCAACAGAGTTACTGTACCGTTCTTGGTAATATCGACGCTGGACTTGATCAGCAGACTTGAGCAGCTGCCAGACATTCTTAGTACAGGTAATTTCCACCGTAACAGAGCATCTCAGTGCAAGGTTCCCCTGCAAAAAAAAAAAAGAGACACACAAAAGATTAACTACAGGAGAGGGCAGCGACGGTTTGTCCACCGAGACTGGAGGCTAACTCTTGAATTTGCAAACATCACGAAGGGTCGGGTCGGCCTCGTTTGAAAAAAACGCCCCTGCAGGCGGGAACTGTGGAAGCTTCAAGACCTCGTCCTATGGGCCGTTTCTGACACCTCTTGAAGGGCCGGACCAAGAGCACTTTTCCACAGTTAGTGCAGCTATGACTCACTCTCGACGTTTTCGAGAGTGAATCTGACAGCTCTTAAATGGAAATTCAGGACGGGGCATCAAGAGTTAGTGCAGCGGCGATGAACTCTTCATCTCTCAAGATTCTAGAGTAGTGCAGCGAGGCCCAATGTTCGAATACAAGTGCATAGCACAAGCTGTTTGGGTGAGCAGACAAACCGGACAGGGCCTCGCTCCACCACTGGCAGTGTATCTTTCCATGGTCTAGGGGAAGATTCGTTTTCATTTTTCTTTAGTATTGTTTCCCTTTGTTCCCCGTGCCCTGTTTTCCCTTCTTTTTTTTCCCATACAAAAGAAAGCGCACACAACAAAGAACATGGTGGTGTGTCTTTCCATGTTCTACCAAAAGATTCATTCTCATTTTGCACCTGTCGTTGCATGATCGTGAAAGGCAAGCCTTAGGGGGGATTGAACAAAATCACGATCTTCAAAGAGAGGACGTGACGTGTGCTGCAGTGGTGGCGGGAAGAGGAGGATAGTGACCAGAAGGAGGGGCACCAGGAGGAGGAGCGGGAGGAGGGGGAAGGGGCAGGGATGAGGAGCGCGAGGAGCGGGAGGGGGAGCAGGGGCAGCGATGGGGAGTGTGATGAGCGGGAGGGGGAGCAGGGGCAGGATGCGGAGCGGGAAGAGGAGCGGAGGAAGGAAGAGGGGGAGAACGGCTGGCGACAGGAGGAGAAGGGGGGAAACAAAGATCAAGGAGGAGGACAGTGAACTGAGAGGAGCGCCAGGAGGCAGAGCAGCAGGAGGAGGAGGGGGGGGGGAGATGGCGAGGATGACCAGCGACAGGAGAAGGGGGAAAACAACGAGTGGAAGGAGGACAGAACTGAAAGGAGGAGGACAGTGAACTGGAGGAGGAGCGCCAGGAGGCAGAGCAGGAGGAGGAGGGGAGGATGACGAGCGGGAGGAGGAAAGGAGCGGGAGAGGAACGGGACATGGAGAAGATGACGGCAGGTGGAGGAGGAGATGCCGGCAGGTGGAGGAGGAGACGACTAGCTGACAGAGGAGAACAGTGAATGTGAGGAGCACCTGGATGAGCGGGCGCCGGGAGGAGGAGGGGCAGAATGACTAGCGGAAGGAGGAGCGGGAGGAGGGAGGAGAGGGAGGATCACGAACAGGGGGATGACGAGCGGGAAGACTGCGCGAGTAGCAGGAGAGAAAGGAGGGGGGGGAAGACGACGAGCAAAAAGAGGAACAAGAGGAGTGGCAGGAGGTGGAATGTGATGAGGAGGGGAAGGACGACGTGCAGGAGGAAAAGGGATGGGAAGACTCAAAGAAGGAGGAATGGGTGCAAGAGGAGGGGGAGCAGGATGAGTATGAGGAGGAACGAGAGAAGAAGGGGCAAGACAACGAGCGGGAGGAGGAACACGGTGAATGAGAGGATGAGGCAGAGGGGGAGGACGATGAGCAGCAGGAGGAGGTCAACGAATGGGGAGAGGAGGATATTTTCGGTCTGGTTTCCTTTCGACGCGCTGCATGTTTGGATACAAGTACACAACAGCGCACGGTTTTGTCACGGACGGAAAGGAGGCCCGTAGTTGAACAAGGGGAGGCTGACGAGCGGGAGGGGGAGCGTGACGAAGAGGAGGA
>BFEA01000475.1:633343-645946 GCA_003427395.1 Chara braunii
ACTCTGGAAATCTGCAAAACGAGAGTGAATCTTGCGTTAGAATATGGAAAGATACACCGCCAATATTTTTGTCTTTTGTGCATGTTGAGAGTAGTGCAGCGACGCCGTTGGTGAACATTACCGTTGAGGTTCTGACAGGTTGGACGCGCCGGGCTTCACTCGTGCAAAGAAATTCTAAAAAAAAAATCCAGGAAAAACGGCTGTCAGTTCCGTCGTTTTCTACTACAGAAGTAATAAGAAGAGATCGCRACCCTCATCACGACTGAATCTGGCCTGCAAGAACCCTACCATACAGACGGCAATAACCCTACCATACAGTGTCACACAGAGTGTTACCCCGAATACAGGTTACTAAAATCATTCAGGCCAGCGCGCGGCCTCCAAAAAAAATTCGAATGGTCGTTTCTCATTTTATGCGAGCAGGGGGCCGGGTCTACTACCGCCCCTCACAATTTTTTTATTTTTTTTTTGACCCCCATTTTTGGAGGCGCGCCGCATACAGTTCGCGCGCGTCGTGCGGGAAGCGCGGTGCGGCGCACGTGCGCAGTACAGCGCATCGCGATGCGCCGCAAGTATGATATGCATGTATATGGGCTTAAATTTGTGTTGTCTAGGCACACTTGTAGATGTTATCTGCAGCTCCACCGCAGACATTTCTATTCCGTTTTTTTTTTTCAGTGCTTGTTGAGAGGGGCCCACAGCAAAGCGGAACAGAGACCCACAGCACAGTGGGACAAGTACCGGAGGAGGAGAAGGTTGTGAACTTGTGGTGGTGGTGGTGTTACACGCAGTTGCTGGCTTTCTTTCTGTGATCTCCACTGCGCAAAGAAGACGAGTTTCAGTTGGTATTGGCCTGTGGTGTGTGCCGTTTTCTCCCCTGAACACAACACACCCTCATTTTGAGTGTATCGAACCGTAAAGCTAGCCTCTATCCATTCATAATGAGGGTGCACCGTGCTCGGCGGACGACCGTAGGCTTGCCAGATGATGTTAGGCAGTACCACTGCAGTTTTGTTTTTTTCTCCCCTTCTTTGCTTGTTCAAACAGTTATACAGCACAATGCGTACGACTACTGGAGGAGGAGGAGGGGGAGGGGGAGGAGGTGGTCTTCTTACGCATCATTGTATTCCTGCTTAACGTGTTTGACGATATATATGACAGCCATCTCCACTAGAGGATCACAACAGCGAAGTGTGCAAGGCATCAACCAAGCCTGTCCACTAGAGGAGCACACAGCGAAGTGTGTAATGCAGAAGCCTGGTGCAAGGCATGAGACCATCGGCCGTGGATGGAAAGGGCCTGCGCTGACTGGAAACTGCTTGCGCCCGCCCTAAGTGGAGGCAGGCCTCAGAAAATTGGACGCCTGAAATGCGGCCTGAAATGAGGCCAATGTGGGCGGGCAGGGCCTCGTTGGTTGGTCGCTGCACGCAGCATGTCCAACCGACCAGTAGGCCCCCGATCACTTGAAGCTGCTGGGGCCCAGCAGAGATGTTGAGGCCCAGGGCACTTACAGTTGAGCCCCAGGCACACTGTAGAAGAGCCCTGGGCGCCGCTACTGGGACAAAGGCTGAGCATCTGGAGCTTGCCTCGCCCAGCCAGCCAGCACGAAAGGAAGTGAGGTCCAATCGACTGTGCATCATTCAGGCTCAGCCTGGCTGGACGGCTGCAGTGCTGCTGGAGCGCTGGCTTGCTGGGCGCTGGTCGGGTGAGCGGAATAGCGCTGGCGGGGCACTAGGAAGAAGCTGCGAGTGCGCAGCTGGTAGGCAGGGCAGCCGTAGCCAGGGAGGACAAAGCGGTGGTCCTTGGGTGAGGGAACACGTGGGAAGGACGAGGGATGAGCGGGCACGTGAGCGCTTACCTGGTGACGATGACCGGGTCGCCATAGTCGGAGTCTGCATCCGTCATCGGTCTGCTGATCCTTTATGAAGCCCTGTTTTCGTCGTAATAAAAATAAAATAAAATACAGTAATAATTACTAGTGGTAAACGAATGAATGAACAATCAATGTCTGAAAAGACTCTGTGAATGACCCTCCTCACTGCCAGCACTCAAAAGAGCTCTTCCTTATCATAATCTCTCTCTCTCTCTCTCTCTCTCTCTCTCTCTCTCTCTCTCTCTCTCTCTCTCTCTCTCTCTCTCTCTCTCTCTCTCTCTCTCATGGTTGCACAACTACCGTCTTCACCCGAATAGAATGCTGGGTCATTATAGCCGTATTTGGCACAACTTTCGGTCCAGATGCAGCAATAATGACCGGGAAAGTTCTATTCGGGTGAAGACGGTAGTCATGGTGGTTCCATGGCTGCCAGCGATGTTCAAGCGACGATGTACTACTGCCATGACCCCTCTCCCAGCTCCTATCGCCATAGCCATGCTCGGATAAAGTCCATGCCCAACCGGTACCCCAACAGGGGTCTTCCAGATGCAGCACCGACCAAGGAAGCGGACATGGAGGTCCACTTGACTCCCCCATACAGGCAAAGCACCAACCAAGGGAACGAACATGGAGGTCCACCATAGCCAAAGCTTAAGTAAGTCTCTAAGTCCCTCTTCTTGGTGCCCTTCTCCTCTAAGTCTACTCTTCCCCTCCACCTACTTCCAGAGCCTAGATTGAGGTCCTCCCTCTACCTGCATAGCCTAGGTTGAGGTCCCATAGCCAAGGTCCCATCTCTCCTGGAGTCCTATTACTACTCATCTTCCATAGCCATGGGCTATCATTATGGAGTCTTCTGCTCCTCCTTCCTCCTCTCGGCTGCCTCACTCTCCCTCAGGGAAAGCAGCAGCATCACCGCAATGTGAATACCCATGGCAATGAACAATGTAGGGGGCTATAGGGGTCTTATGCTCCTCCTTCCTCCACTCGGCCACCTAACTCTTCCTCGGGGAAAGCAGCAGCATGACAGCAATGTGAATGCTTGGAATACCCATTGCACTGAACGATGTAAGCTCGACTCTCGACTTTCGACTCTCGACTTCCGATATCCAACGTCCGGTACCTCTACCCAGTTGTCTCAGCCTCTTCCGGTGCATATGTTTCCTCTTTGAGCAGAAATGCCATAATGATTGCAGTCGTAATCCGCCAGTGCACTAGACTTCCAGTGCCTCCAGTGCCTTTACCAGGCTATCACGTATTCTCGACTCTCGGCCTTCAGTGCCTCTACCAAACCTGGCAAACCAAGGTACTCTCAGCCTCTACCAGTGCCCTAGGCCCTGCTGTATGCTCCCCGTTTCGGGTGGGAAAATGTGATAATCATTATGAACTGTCATTCACTCGCAGGACCTGAACCTAGACCTATATCTATCTACATTCGGGCCTTGACCATCATGACCTACTGGAAAGCTACGGGACTCTCCCCGGCTAAGCGAGCTACTCGAAAATCCAACTGGAACACATTCTACTTTTGTCCCTGTGCGTTCTAGAGTCCCATTTTTTTAAATTTAAATGAAGTTATTATACTGAAATCAGATCAGAAAGAACACATATTTCACTTTTTCTTCGCCAAAATGCCGAACAACTTCGGCCATCATCAAAAGGGATAGGGGTCGTAACATAAATCCGATTAAATTTGCACAAACTTACTGAAGTGCCCTCCAAAGTTCCAAACCGATCGAGAAATCGTGGCGCCCATTACACGGCTCACTGAAGGTATGTCCTAGACACTCCTTTTTTTTTTTTTTTTTTTTTTTTGGGGAATGATCTAGGCTATTCTAAATTGAGTCCATTGTCTGTTGAGGAATTCCAGATGTCAGTTTTCTTGATTTGAAATGAATAATTGTGTTTTTTGAAAAGAAAAGGAAACAAAAGAAAAGTAAAAAAAGTTGAGTCAATTGTCCAAATTTGGGTCCTAGCCCTGTAAACTATACCTATTTGCTGTTCTACGCCTCTTGAGACACAGTACCAGAGAGAGCACGAGAACAGAGTTCGCACGCGGACACTCACATAGTCTGTCTCAGCAAGCATCAGATACATATAGGCAAGCACAGCCGAACAGACGTCGACTCCCAGACACACAATGCGGACAGCAAAACAGAGGGGCTCGCTCCTCTACACAGCACTCTCCATGCATTTGGACGCTTTCTTGTATCTACACATCTGAAATGTTGAACTCGTTCGAATGCACCTGGACCAGAGGGCGTCCAAATGCATGTAGAGTGTTCTGTAGTGGAACGAGGCCCAGAGACTCAGAATTGGAAATCACAGCAGATCAGGCTAACAGACAGCAGTTAAACTTTTAAGAAAATGAAGAAATCTCAGACTTCGACTGTGCAGGTCATTGATTGTAACGTTAACAGGAATAAAAAACCAAGGCCTTTTTTTAGCCTGGCTCAGTTGGTACACCAATTGACTGTTGAAATACGGAGCCAAGTTCGAGTCCTGATGGATCTAGTATTGGTGTCTGCTCTTACCAGCACCACTAACACAGACGAGACGAGGGTTTTTTCTTTAAAAAAAAAAAGAAAAAAAGTATCCAATGAAAATGATTACGAATTCCCTGGGGCTCGTCAACTCGATGGTGGTATCTCAACTTGAAGGCCGCCGCCCTCTTAGAACGGAAAGAATGAAGGAAGGAAAATGAGCAGAGCGACTGACAGGAACCAAATCGCATCATCCCACAGAGATCCAGGTAGTCACGAGCTCGAACTGCGAGCAGATTGCACACGAGCTGCACCACATAATAGCAAAGCAACAAAGTCAATTGAATCAATTGACAATGAAAGCCGTCTCCTCGCCTCCAACATCATTGTACCCAATGCCGCTCTTGTGTATACAAGTCTGTTTTTTCAACGTCTTCTTGAGTTATGAAGTATGGTGTTGTCTCAATGTTGATTCTTGCATTACGAATTGATCGAGCACGATTAAAAACAAACCAACAAACCAACACACCAACAAACAAACAAACAAACAAACAAACAAACAAACAAACAAACAAACAAACAAGCAAACAAACAAACAAACAAACAAACCAACTAAATTGAGCAGGATCGTAGCGTGTTTATTGGTTGGGCACGATTAGCAGCGGCAGAGGGTGTGCGCAATCTTATCCATCATTGACTTTCTTCCCGCACTGCACATCGTGCACGATAGCTACTTATGTGTTTCCACTTCTTCTTCTTCTTGTGTTGGCCATCTCCGGCACCGGTGAAGAAGAAGCGTTAAGTCTGTTTCCACTTCTTCTCGAGTTGTGGTGTATATCATTGCCTCAAAAGTTGAGTTGTGAATTTTAGGATTTGAGCAGGATTGGGCACAATTACCAGAGGAGGATGTGCAGAGTCTTGATTCATTGTGCACTTTCTATTCCTTCCTGCAAGATATATAAACCAGGTATCTCCAGCAGCACCGCTGAAGACAAAGAGTTAAGTTTGTTTCCCCTTCTTTTTGAGTTGTAAAGCACCTTTTTTTCAGAGGAACTGGTTGGGGGCACATCTACCGGAGGAGGAGGAGGAGGACGTGGAGAGTCTTCTTATTCATTGTGGCCTTTCTTCCTGCATGATATATAAGTAGTAAGTTGGCCATTTCCAGCAAAGTTGAAAAAGAGAAGTTATCGAGTTAAGTGTGGTATGGGCTTGTGTTGTCTACGCAGGCTTGCAGATGTTATGAGGGTTTAGGGTTTAGGGTTGAGGGGGTACTAGGGTTTAGGGTTTAGGGGGTACTAGGGTTTAGGGGGTACTAGGTTTTAGGGTTTAGGGGGTACGAAGTAAGGGACTACGTGGGATGGACGAGGGAAGCGGGTATTAAGTGGGTCATTAAATTTTCCAGCAAGGATGAAGAAGAAGAGTTAAGTGAGTTGAGTGTGGTATGGGCGTGTGTTGTCTACGACTCTACGCAGGCTTGCTGATGTTATGGGGGGGTAGGGTTTAGGGGGTACTATGGTCTAGGGTTTAGGGGGTACTAGGGTCTAGGGTTTAGGGGGTAGGGTTTAGCGTTTAGGGATTAGGGTTTTAGGGTGCAGACATGTATCTTTTTTATTCTGCTTGTTCAAAGGGACACTGCACAGCAAGCACAACTACCGGGGGAGGAGGTAAAAGTTGATCAGTTGATCTTTTTACTCGTCGTTGACAACTTCCTTGCTGTAATGATGTCCAGTATACGTGTATGCCCTCCATCTCCACCATGATAGAAGAGCAGTTAAGTGTCTATATTCCACTTGTTCAAAGGGACAGCACAGCAAGCACAACCGCCTGAGGAGGTAAGAGGTGATCTTCTTGCTCGTCGTTTAGGACTTCCTTGCTGAGCTGTGCGGCCTGTGCCCCTTCGAACAAGGAAATTTCAGTGACGAAGTTTCAGTGAACCGCATGACGAAATTTCAGTGGACCTCATCTCATGAGGAAATTTCTGTGAGTGATCACGCTAACTCTGTTTCCTTAAAATTAAAAATGAAAAAGACACTGTGTTTCCTTTCTTTCTTTTTCTTTTCTTTCCTTTCCCTTTTTTCCCCGCTGCTTTTCTTTTTCTTATTTTCTGTTTTTTTTTTTTTTTTTTTTTTTTTTTTTTTTCCTGGGCTTAGCTGTGAATTGGCGTCCTCAATTCTGGAGGTGGTAAATAATCATAATCATATAGTTATGTTTTATCATCATAATAATAATAATGAAATATCTTGGAGGTGATAAGAGTACCTCACATTGACAACTTAGCGTCCTCAACCCCCAACCCCCCTCCCCCAACAAGAAAAATCCCAGGTACTAGACAGCTCCACTCTATTCGTGCAACATGAAGAAACACGGGGTGGAAACCGGGTGGAGCAGCCCATGTGACACAGAAGAGAAGACGATTTTGCACGCACACACGTTCGTTATCCATTATCCATCTTTTCTGGACTCTTCATCCCTACTAAGGTTGCATGATGATCATCGCATCAACCAGTGGTTAGCCTGGATTTGAACCCCTTCCCTCTCCAAATAGATCTTCTTAACTGCGCGGAGGACTTTAGCCCGCTGTGCGGATCTATGAACCATATATTGTGGAAGCACCCATCAACCAACGGGGGGGAAGTACCCAGTGTGTGGTGTTCGGGGCCTTCGGGCTAAGTACGGATGGAGGGGTGTTGTGCAGTGGAGCGAAGGGTGCGAGAATTGCCACGTCCATGTGGTGTTGTGTGTGGTGTGGGTTGCGTTGGACACTACAGCATCGCAGGAGGGGGGCTGGATATCACGACCGGTATGGTTCCACTTTTGAACCTTGTCCTGGCTGTAGTGGTTAAGATACTTGGCTCGTGAGACTGAGGTCGCCGGCTCGAATCTGTGCTTGCACGGCGGAGGACTTTGGCCCGCTGTGCGGATCTACTGTGACCCATATTGTCCCACCAGTGCCAGTCCCACCAGTTCCAGTCCCACCATAGCATCAGTTCCAGTTCCAGCTCCCGTACTACCCGGAATTCGTACCTGTCTTATCAGTGCGACCACTTACAGATCCTCTTACTAGACTTTGTACATGCATGGCTAACTTTGTACATGCATGGTCCACATATGTATGATCATGGTACACTTTGAAATTTGTAAAGAGTTTAATAATAACTTTAATTGATTGACAAATTGAAAATCTCTCATCCGCAAACATCACTTGAGAGGGGAGTTAAATAAAGGGGTAAAACCGTAAAGAGTTTGCATAAATAGCGGGTTTTCAGAGTTTCGCAGCAGAGATGTTGTACGGGTCCAAAAGAAATTGAAAAGATCTATTTTTGCAAGGAAAGTGGGACCCCGCCTGCAAATATTAATTGTTGCTGTGAAACTACCGGGACCTCTAATGTTACGGACTCGCCAATATTTTTGCCGTGAAACTACCACGACAGGATATTTTTGAAACTTACCCTTAAATAAATGAACAGTCTGTATGTCTCGCTCCTACGATTTCGCAAGTCTTCGAAGTTAGAGCGTAATTCATTGAAATACGGACTGAGTTTGAATCACCTGCTTTTTCATTTTTGAAGCTCGGAGAGGTAGTGGTGGCTTATGGGCAACGGCCGTGATGTAACATTATCCAACTTACCGGCTGCAGAACGCGGTCTGTATTTCAACAGTTCATTAGTGTACCAACTTGGTGAAAATTGACATTTGATATGTACACTCGGAATAGATGGATGAGACTCTAGAAACTCATATGCACATACATGGAGGTTTTTTTTTTTCCCTGTGCATCCGTCTGATACCCGAATTGTCCCATCCAATCCATCGCCTCCAACTGCAACAACCTGATTTCCCCAGCATGGCTGCTTTCACCCTTTTCTTCCTGCGTCTGGGTCCTCCTCCTTTCCAGCCTGTCTCCCACATCTTCTTCTTCTTCTTCTTCTTCTTCTTCTTCTTCTTCTTCTTCTTCTTCTTCTTCTTCTTCTTCTTCTTCTTTCAACTCTTCCATCATCTTTCTCTCTTTCTCTTTCATCTCCTTCTCCATCTTCTCTTTCTCTTCTAACAGCTTTTTCTTCACTTCCTCCTCCTTGAAGTTCTTTCTTTTCCTCTCTTCCTTTTCTTTTTTCTTCTCAGCCAGGCGGCAGTCTGTCTCTGCCTGCTCCTCAGCTGTGCTTCCCTGTGTTGACTTCCCAGACCTTAACACCGCATGACATTGTGAACAAAATGTCCGTTGGAAGCCAAGAGGGAAGATGAAACGAAGAAGGGGGCCCCAGAGCACAGACAGGGCCAGAAGTGAGAACATGGGGTAGTCATCCATGGTGATTAGAAGCACAGGTAAGCGGCCTCCACCCCCTCAGGGCCCTCACCAATTAGATCTAATCCCCAACTACTAATAACTAGTTACTAACTCACGAGTGGGTTTGACTGTTGCTGATTGCTGAATACCTCCCCAGAACTATATACGTATATACGTATATTATACTTTTTTTTTTTTTTTGAGTGCACGGACTGGTTCTGAACTCTAAACAGATCGACGACTTAGACCAGCCCAGCAGCAGCGACACCAGGATTGGAAAGGTACCAATCACCTAGACAAGTCAGCATGCAATACAGGTTTTAATGGGGGAATGCACTTCACTCCAATAAACATTCCGTTGATGAAGCTCCTCGGACACTCCAACGCTCCAACGCAGCAACAACAGGTAGTACGTATGGCCTCTTCTTCTTCGGCCTTCTTCTTCCCCCTTCGTCAATCTTCTCCCCAATCAACTTTCTTTCTCATTTCCTCTCTCGCCGGCCTTAATCACTGCCAGCGATAACCAGTGGGTGCAGCGAGTAACCGCTCCGATACCAGATTGCAATGAACCTCCTAGTTCAACACCAATGAGTGCACATATTCACACCACATGCATGTATGAGCTCACACGAAATTCACAGTGGAGACCAGAGAGAGGAAGACCAGGTAGCGCAGCTTATCTTTTCCAGAAAGTATTACAAGAGCAATAAGAGTTCAAGTCACCAGCTCTCTTCAGCGCGTGCCAATAGCTAACCGATACTCATCATAAACTCTCAGGTAAGTTTCTCTTCCCCTCTGCTCTTCCCTCTTATGTTTCTCTCCACCTTGCTGGTCTTCTCCCTAGCTATGACCTCGCTGTATCTTCTCTCCCTACATGCATTCACACTCACTATCTACTTCTTCATGGATCTAGTCTGAATACACCCACTGGCAACCCTACTAACCCCTCTGGAGTCTACTACCAACAACTAGCACTAACAGTTCTGCACTGGCGCAGCTATGGCTGCCTTCTCCCTGCCAGTGCTATCGCCCTCTCTCTCCCTCACTTAGCGCAGCACTCTGGCCTCAGCGCGCTGCTCCTCACTTCAGCGCACAAGTGCACCAGCACTTCCACACTTCTTGCGAATGAGCCATCTGCCCGAATGTGAGGCTGGTCAGTCCTTTTGTAGTCTTGGTTTGCACTCCAACTCGTGCCAGCCTCTGTTTCTTGGGTCCTGACTGGTTCCGGTACCACATCCCCTCGGCCTGTCTGCTTCTGAGTGTCAAGGCCTGGAACCTTTCAGAATTTCCATTGGACTGCTGCTGCTTGGGACTTTGAGTCATGACTTTTCACTTGTGAACATGACTTTTGACTGTGGATAGTGACTTCTGCCTGTGGGTCACTTCTTTTGCTTGTGATACTGCCTTTTACTCGAGGGATGTGACTCTTCCATATGACCTTTCATTAGGAAACGTGACTCTTGCCTTTGAGACATGACTCCTACTTGTGAATCTGCCTTTTCACTCGTGGGGTGTGGCTCTTTTGAATGGCTTTTATTATGAGACGTGACTCTTGTCCCTGAGATGTGACTGTTTGCTGGGTGCCTGTTGGACCAGACTGCTGAGGTACCCCAATTGTGACTTTTCTGAGTTTGACGAACTTGGCCGTTTCTTGACCTGGGCGTTTGACCCTGAGATCCGAATTTGGGGTCTGAATCGTGGAAGGCCTTTCATATATATATATATATATATATATCGGTGAAACTCCGACGAAACAGTTTGTCACAGCCCCTCGTTTGTTGTCCTCTTCTCCCTCTCTGCCTACGGTTTACCGGGCAGTTCTATTTGACGATATATATATATATATATATATATATGACGATATATATATATATCGTCAAATATATCGTATATATATATAACGATATATATATATTATATATAATATATATATATAATATAATATGTATTGCAATGAACCTCGCAGTTCACCACCAATGAGTGCACACAATCACACACCATGCACAAATGAGATTACACGAAGTTCACAATGGAGGCCAGAGAGACGAAGACCAGGTAAGTGCAGCTTTAGAATTGAATTTCCTGGACCAACAAATTAGCATACGAGCAATTAAGAGTTCCAGTCACCAGCGCTCAACAGCGCAGATCCAAGTAACCAGTATCTTCATCCAGGTGAGTATCTCTTTCACTGCTCTTCTCTCTCCTCTCTCTGTCTTCTCTCTGTCTACTACCTCCCTGTGTCCTCTCTCCCTCCTTGCATGCACTCACACTCTCTGCTACTCAAGGACCAACTCTGAATACACCCACTGCTAACTTTACTTACCCCTCAGAAGTCTACCACTAACTAGTAGGCACTGGCACAGGTATGGCTGCCTTCCCTCTGCCAGCGCTGGGGTAGATATGGCTTCTCCCTCTCTCTTCCTCTACTAGCGCAGCTACCTGGCTCAGCGCTCGGCTCCTCACAATAGCGCACAAGTCCATTAGCACTTCCACACCTCATGCGAATGAGCAATCTCCCCAAATGAGGAGGCTGGCCAGTCCTTATATTGTCTTGGACAGAGCTTCAACTCGTCCCAGCCTCTGCTTCTTGGGGCTTGACTTGGTTGTGCTCCCGCATCCCCACGGCCTGTTTGGTTCAGAATGTCAGGGCCTGGTACTGTTCCCGAATTTTCATTGGTGGGCTGGTGCTTGGGCCTGTGAGTCACGACTTTTCAATTGTGGATCATGACTTTTGACTGTGGTTTGTGACTCCTCCCTTTGGGACACGACTTTTGCCTGCGGAAGTGTCCTTTGCCTGTGGCGCGTGACTTTTCAATATGACTCACGTGACTTTTACCCCTGGGATGTGACTGTTCATCGGGTGCCTGCTGGATTTGATCTCTAAGGTACCCGACTGTGACTTCTCTGAAACTGACCTACCCAGCATTTCTTGGCCTAGGACCTTGAACCTGAAATTCGAATTTGGGGCCTGAATCGTGGATTCGAAGGCCTTTCAATATATACTAGTTTAGCGCCCGCGGTGCGGGCGGTGCAGCCTACGCCCGCAACCAAATAGCGGGAAAGGACATGCCCACCGGGAAACGACACGCCCACCGGGAAACAAAACGAAAAGCAAAAACGAAACGACAAAATGACACACCCACCGACACACCCACCAGGAAACAAAAAGAAAAGAAAAAACAAAAAGCGGGAAAAATAAGAAACAAAAAAGAGGAACGACATGCCGACCACGAAACAAAAAAAAAAGCAAAAACGAAAAGCAGGAAACGACGGGCCAAAAACAAAAAGTCTAAAAGAAAAAAAGGCCCCCCGCTTATCGACGGCAGCGGCTTCAAGATATTCCCTCACATCTACGCCGGACGCCGCCCGGCCCCGTGGACGGGCTCGCTCGTTTAATGGCGCGGTGTGAACATTTCGGTACGCGCGCCCCTCTGCACACTCCCCCACCGTGGATCGCCTTCATCCGCCGGCCCTCCTGAAAACTTCGACCCCAAATCCGGCGCGCAGCGCCAGCGGACCATTGACCTCCCTCCCGCAGCCAATGCTGCTTAAGGGGTAGGATAATATTATATTATATATACAAGTGGACCCGCTGCAGCCACGCTGTGGCGAAGGACGATGACAAAAACATTTCGCGAAACACCCGAGCCATCAGGTGGACTCCATCTTTGCAATGTACCCATACCGGACGCTGCCCAACTTTGCAAAATGCCCTGGCAGTTGCTAAGTTTCGTAGGCACAACTGCAAAAGGCCAAGCGAATTTGCACACTAACCTGACAGGGGCATAACACAAACATGTCAGCCCAAAAGGCGATTCCACTGTCTCCGTATCTCTTAAGGGACATTTTGACATATGTCTCAACTTATGGGGCTATTTGGAAAATACCCCCCCCCACAAAACAAAGAGTCTCTCTCTCTCTCTCTCTCTCTCTCTCTCTCTCTCTCTCTCTCTCTCTCTCTCTCTCTC